>BMAW01055584.1:366453-440738 GCA_019974015.1 Nephila pilipes
ATTTTGGCATTTTGTACATCATTTATTAACTTCTGGTGCGTAGTTTCAGTTAAGAAAATACTGATTTTTGCAGAATTAACTCTAATTTTGGACAGTCCATCGTCGAATTGTTATTTCATGTCTATAGACCCTTTTTTTCCAAACACTACAGCTTGCTTTTCCATTTTCATGGAGCACAGTAAAACACATAGTTTTTGTTGAACAAATTTAAGTAAATGTATGTATTTTGGCATTCCCGAACACACCGCAAAGTGCAACTGACAAATTATAAGTCTGAAGCGCGTGATAAAAGTCATGTGCCTTGCCACGGGATAATCGAAGTGAATTGGAGATGCATTTCTTACTTTGCCGGTTTTTCATTTGGTATTCTATAGAATGCCTAGGAAATGTGTGAATTGTGAATCGCTTCATACATTGCCGGTTAGTTTTAGGCATTATATACAATGCCTAGGCATTATATACAATGCCTAGCCATTATATACAATGCCGGATCTCACACTTTGCCGATAAAGTATAAATCAATATATACATTTAAATTTGCATCAATATATATAAATTGCTGTAGCCAAACATCTTCAAATTAGTCTTACATTTTAAGCCCTAAGAAAGACTGACTATCAAAAATATTCTTCGGTCGAACCATAAGCAAAATTTTTATGCATTATTACGCAGATCATTTAAATGCTTTTTACTAATTTCTGATTCACACATAATAAAAGTGCGACAATCTTAGGATTGATTCATAAATTTAAAAACACAAAAATAAATTAGATTGAAAATAAAAAAAATTATAATTAAATGGAAAACAATATAGCTTTTGATTCTGTTTGGTGTGGAAATCCGTTACGAAACATACAAGAGACTTACAAATCAAAAAATCTCGGAATCGGTTACCCTAATATTTGTTATTCCTCAACTTGCTTTGGTGGGTCTATTAGAAGGCCTGTAGAAGATTTACCAAAATAGGTCTTCTAGTTTCAAAGCCTGCTTTGTCAGATCTTTTACTTCGTGGGTAAAAAGCATGTTCGGAAAAATATTTCTTCTTCCCTCTAGTTCTCCTGGAGCCGTCGGTTCTAATTATTGAATTTTTGCAGAGGTGAGCACTATCAAAGCTCGTTCGAGCGCTCGTGGGTTGAGGACTTTATTCGGAGAACTGTGGGGAAGTGGGGCATAGATAAATGATGCTATCCCTGTTCGTCAATAGAGAAATTCAGCAGCTGGTAGATAGATGGTTTCGGCAAAAATTTGCTTACTCCTAGTACGAGAGTGGCCCACTTAGGGATGGAGAATTACCGGTGGTATAGCCTTCCGTAACACGCTGTGTTGTAGAAAGTTATACATCTGAAAAGACAGAGAAAGAGGAAACTCCTCTGAATAATTCAGAACAGTAAAAAACAGGTTTCTGGTGAACCACTGACTTAGGTGTTTTCTCTCTAATAGAAAAACTAGTTTGAAAGAACAGATCATTCTTTCAATCCTCATCCATAGCTGAGAGTCAGTAAAATTATTGAATGAAATGAAAAAAAAACAAGTTCACACAAATTTACTTCGATTTCCGTAAGTCTGTCTTCATAACAAACACTAATTAATTATGCGTGTTAAAATTATCTTATAACAAAATCAAACATTAAGCAAAGTTGTATTATGTCTACTTACATGTTTTTTTCTTTATTTACTTTCTACAAAGTTCACCTGATTATGTTAAGAGCTTTTAGATATGAAGACTTCAATTTAGTTTTTTTTTTTTTTTTGTAGCAGTATAATTCATTTAGATCTCTATGTGAAGAGCCAACAAAAGAAACCAGTCCAATACCTGTTAGGAAACAGTCAGAAAAATGATAAAAATCAATATATTAAAGCTATTTTTCTCTAGGAAAAAGTTGTGTTTGCAATACTCAAATTCTCAGTAGGAGATATTCGTAAAAAAAAAATTTGAATATAACGCAGGTTTTTGGAATGAATATTGCTGCAAGAGAAGGAAAAAAAATAGAAATCAAATACATTCAAAAGGAATTAATCGAAACTGTGTAACACAAGAAAAATATAAAAATAAATCTAATGCCGTAATTTAATTAATAATTAAAAAGTTTTGCAATAAATATTTATCTATTTTATTCTGTAAAATAACATTACATTCACTCTTCCATTTCTTTTTTATATATAGAGTTGAATTTAACGTATAAATCTCTTAGATCATTTTTTAAAAATTGAATTTTGCTTTCAATATCTCATTAGCACTCTTTTAAAAAGCTATGTGAAAAGCCGGCAAAAGAAGCTTCTGCTGTTAGTATAACTAATTACTCGATCTTTTGACTCGACGAATAGAGAATAGAAGTTAACATAGAACAGGTTTTTCTTTCTTGAAAAATATTTGATTGCAGTTACGTAGAATGAATTTTTTTAAAATTGAGTTAAATTTTTTTTGAAATTATTTTCATAAAATAAATTATAATTGTATATTGATTTCAAGTCCGTAAAAGTTTTAAAATACAATAAGTATTACGATTTATTTTGAACAACTTTTGCTCAGTTTTGATATTATTATATAAAAATCAAATTTTTAACTCTGAAGAGCTTCTACATAAACCTTAACCTCGAAAAAACTGTACAGTTTCAAAATTATTAAGTTATTTTAAAATTTAAATGGTTATATCAAAATATATGGCTAGAGATAAGGCATTAAAATTTAATAATTTAATTGTAGCTTAAATCACCATCAATATATTATGCTTTTTTAAATTAAAAGCAAGATGATATTATGCATTGGTGTTTAGATTAAGCAAATAAATCTTAAACTTTTCAAGGAATGAAAAAGTTTTTAGAACAACAACGTGAGAAATTAAAGCAAATAATTTTTTATAACTATTGAGAAATTCCATTTAAAAGGAGAAAATTAGCTTTGAATATTTTAACAACAGAAAAAATTATACAATATTTTTATTACACGTTTGAATAATCTATTAAATACTGTCTACTAAGATAACATGCCATAATGCATAAGTGAAACAGCTTTCATAAAATATTAAAATCAGTGCAGGGTGATATGCAGGTTAAATTCCACATTCTCACATTTAAAATTTCATCTCCTTCGTAATATTATTCAAAATGAGAATAAGAATCAACTGAACCAACTTAATCAATTTAATCCAACTGAAAAATATTATCTTTAAAATAAAGGAAAAACTATCATAATTCAGTATATGATATTAAAGTTAAACCTAAACATATGTATATAATGTTTTACTTTTTAATAGCAGCTTTTAAACTGAAAATCATGCATTGATAAACCTAAATACCATTCGGGTAAATATGCTTCTGACGAAGGTATTTAAATAACTCTTTATATCAATATATATTTCCTGGATGAATTATTATTAAACAGAAGAGTTTCTTAACCTTCTCAGACCTAGCATCGTGTGTAGGAGACACTAAACAACATTTTCAAAAAATGCCGCAAGTTAAATAAAAGGCGTCATTGGTACCCAGAATTAGTTAATTTTCTTGTTATTAGATGGTAGTTCTGAAAAAAATTATTTTTAGTGAACATTGTAGTATTCGTAGCTTATTTATGGTAAAATGAAAATGGTGTTTTACGAGAGTAAGAAAATTATACGCTTGCGCACCTGTAAGTGCTCATATTTTTTATTATTTGTGTAATAAAAAATTATTAAACACACTGTTAAATTCCTAAAACTTACTGTTTATATATAACATTAGTAATTTCTTACTTAGATCTTTCCACTTCTGATTTAGAACGCAGTGTCGCCTGTAGGAGACATTGGATCAATGGCTATCAAAGTAACTCGATTTAAAATTATAATTATGGCATATATTTCAGCTCGGAATGGTATCTTTAATTGTTAACTGAATTCATCAAACGTAGGTATTTAAAGGATACTCGAAAGAATCTGTCAGAAAATAAAATGAAACATAATTAGTGATCACTGTAATTAAGTCTAATTTAAAATTCCCCAGAATTCCAATGTATTGAGCAGAAAAAACTATAACTTCCGTACTCGCAGACAACATTTTTTGGAAATCACCAGTTTTTAATAAGAAACAACTTAAAATTAGAAGTTATTTAATAGCATAAGATAAAGAGAGGCAGAAAAAAACGAATGATAAATTTTGGAAATTAGAACTCTTCTGCTAAAAGTTCGGAGATGAATATTTTGTGATTCAAATTTTGCATTAGGCTCATTATTATGAATTACTCATTAAATTAAGATTAAAGAAATATTTTAAATTAACATTATGATGTCACTCTGTCTCATTGTCTCTTCCAGGAGACACTTAATTTCTTAAAAATAAAAATTAATATAATTTTTTTAACATTTTTTTCAGTGCTTTTTCATGTATTTAGAACCGATTGATACAAATTGTTCTAAAATTTATGGTTCAAAGTTGACCTTGAGTCTGAGGAGGTTAAAACTGTTCGGTATTTAAATGTGTTAATATAACAATCATGTGACGAATGTATATTTTAATAACTCATTATCAATTTCAACCATTTGATGTATATATATATAAAGCTTATTTTACATTAATAACATCTGATTTGATGTACCATCTCTCTCTCTCTCTCTTTGGGAGCTATAAAATTCATCATATGAAAAACTAATTATCTCCTGCTTCTGAAAAATTCCTTATCTTTGACGATGAACATATGTTCCAATCCAGGTCGCCAACATTAATCCAACCTTAAGAACATTCTGGGAATGGTTAATTCACATGGCAGTATATAAGAGCTCCATGTCACGAATAATTATATCTGTATTTGTATCTCTGGAGAAATGTATTTATAACTAAATTACCATCTTGATAAACAATTTCTGAGAGCTCTTACGATCATTTATCGCATATCTTCAGTGCAGTTCAACAAAAATGTGAAAACTGGAAAGCTTGAATGCCGTTATTACAAATCGTGTTAATCTGTTTTTTATGTATTTAAATGTATTTCGATTCAAGGCTGTATCTACTATTACCATAATGATTGTCCAGATGAGTCAATAATTTTGCAGTGCTTTTATATATGAGAATGATTTTCTTTTACACTGTGAATTTCTGGGATAGAAACTCTTAGGTTTGTGTAACTAAATTACTGTATTTCTTCCAAATGAAGAAGGGGTAAGTTAGCATTTATAATAGCAGTTTTATGAACATTATTTTATCGCAAAATTGGGCAAATTTTTATTGCAATCTTAGTAATTAAAAGTTATATGATTAAAACTTTATGTGTCTGTAATATTTCTGGTTTTTTTTTTTTTTTTTTTTTTCTTTTTTTTTTCCCTTCACTTTTTGTTAACATTCATTTTCCTGAGTCAAATTTGCAATAAATATTTGTTTTTAATAGGATATTTTTAAACGACGCTCCTTAAACTGTGGGTAGCTATCTCAAATGGGGTTGTCACCCACAGTTGAGTGAAGGGAGACCACAATTAGGATCAAGAAAATTTTATTTAGATGCATAAATTCAAAGAAACATTACTCGAAATCTATTCATTATCTTTATTGTATTATATTTTCTAAGCAGAGTATTTATAAAATCGTAATACTGCTTAAGTTGAGCTATTTAATTTTATTTATTTTTTGAAAAATACCACTAAAGCATTGTTATAGTGATAGTGCATTGCAATTTCAGCATATTTCAGAATAAAAATACAAATTCATAACACTTATAGTCCTCTCCACACACACAAATAAGTCTAGGCTCCCTGATAAGTGAAAATGCTTTTTTAGTATAGTCAGTTGCTTCTGTTTCGTCAAATGTTTGTACATACCAAGAACAATATATTTTGTATTTTACTGTTTTATTAGACTAAAGTTGGTATTTATTTCAATAACTATTGTAATAGAAGTTATTTTATTCATATTTTACGATAAAAATTCTTTTTTGCTCATGGATAAATGAATGAATTTCAGTAACAAAGGTAATGGTGAGAATGTGTCGTTTTAATTTAATAAAGAAGGTTTTTTTTAAAAAAAAATTAACTAATTAGAAGTTTTATTTATTAAGTTTTTAATTTTCATATTAAATTAGAAATAATACAAAATGTTTTTCAGGCGTTGGTAGGGAAGGAGTAATTCGAAAGTTGCAAAACTAAAAACTAAAAGAACCGTTACTTTAAAGTATAATATAAAAAAAGACTTGAACCTTTGAATTTGTTAACAAAGTTACATAACATAGTTATTTTCTCAAAATTAATTATTTTATTTGTTATTAAAATTTTTAGTCTGTCACCTTTTTTTCTTTACTTATTTGTATTGCTTTAAATTACAATTGTAAGCAAAATACACATAAATTTGGTTATTTACAAGCATTTTAAGCCGATAATTTGAATTTGTGTTCATCGTTTTATCCTTTTAATTTATCTATTTCAACTTGTCTGACTAAGTGTAAGAAAATCCATACCACAATTTCTTTGTTTTTAACAAAAAAATTGAGTTTTTATATTATACTTAAGATTTTGATCCTATGAAATAATTCATTGTCTTTTATCTACCATAGATTTAGTTTTTTATCATTTCGTTTTAATGTATTTTGATAAACTTTTTCGTCTGTTAAACAAATGTTTGGCGTAGCATAGCTAGATTTGTCTCTTCATTATTTCTCTTATCATTTGGCCATTAGCTTTTACTGTTACCCATTCATTCATTTGAATTACTATAGTAGTTATAGCTATTTTTATGGACATATCTAAATTTGTAGAATATTTGACGAATAAAAATGTGTTGACAAATATGTTTACAGATCATTCACAATAAGATTTTTCCTACCAAAATCGACAACTAAAAGGAAAATGAAGGAAAATAATTGTTCCGGAAAATTTTTAGTTACGAACATGGTACGAATAATTGCACTCTTTGCCGTTTTATTTATTTATTTTTTCCTTTTTTTGAACGATAAATTTTTTTTTCGTGTTTTAAAGCTATTTTCACATCTAATTGATGGAATTTTAAACTTGTTTTAGAAGCTTATTTCCTTATTAAATTTTTAATAATGTCTTAAAAAAAATTAATAACAATATTTCATATTCCAGTATGAATAAACAATTAAGGTTCGATACGTTTTTTCAATCTAGAGTAAGAAAATTTTAAAATTATTTACTATTGTAATGTTAATTATAATAGCTTAAAATATTGTTCTTGATGTATTTAATGCTAATAAATATCCACAAATTAAATGATACATGAACCAGGTAAAATGTGGACCTTAATTAAGAAAACAAAAATAGTTTTAGATCATAAAACTGAGCAAAGAAATTCTGAATGTTAAGTGTTATATAATTTTAAATCATGAAAACTACGCTTTAATGATAAGTTTTAATGACAAGGACGAAAATTCCAAAAAAATGTTTGAAATACGAAGAACCGTCAAACAGTTTTTAGCCACCCGATAGTTGTTCAGAAAGGTATCCGTTTTTGAAGGCAAGAGAGTGTTACTATTGTGTGCAATCATATGCTGAATGGCATCAAAACAAATATGACACTGATTCATGGGTTAGTTTTATTTTTTCTGAGTCGAGTTTTCATCATCAATTTGAGTCGAGTTGTCACCGTCAACAATACCTGGATTCCTCATTTTGCTCCTGAATAATACCAAAAATCAAAGCAATGTGTTGCTTCCAAGGAATCTGCTCTAAAGAAGGAAATATTGGTCTCACCGGCCGGTAAAGTTATGTCGACGATTTATATTTATTACGACAGGTATTATATTCAAAATAATAACACCGGTAAAAAACGAGTTTTTTGAACATAGGTTTTCTTTCAAACTTCATACTTTGAGTAACATAACTTTTATAACTTAAATTTTTTAAGAGCAAAAGAGAAATTGATTGAAATTGAATTTATTCAATAATTAGTTTTAATAATTTATTTTATTATTTGACGTTTATTAAATTTATCATCTTAAATAAATACGTGTAAAAGATTTTAACTCAAATAAGCCTTATGTTAATCAATTCAGCTACATGTAATTAAAATTAAAGCAAGCAATAAATTATTAAACAACGGATTTGGCAACCATTTCGCGACTTGAGATAAAATTTAATTCTTTAAATAATTTATTTTAATCAATTAATTTTTATTAATTTTAATTAAATTATCAAATAATATTCAAAACAATCGTGTACAGAAAAATTCAGCTCAATTGGATGCTTTCAAATATGAGAAAAAACCTTTAAAATTTTGAGCCAAAGTTACAATGTGAGATACAGAAAACCCATTAAATAGGTAAAATTATCAATGGTACTACAGTGAGTTTCCCCATTCCCATTTGTAATTCATGACACGGTTATTTTTTAACCATTCAAGTATACGTCTTGTTCTATACCTAAACTAACGAAAGGTCAGTTATAAATTTTCTTATTAATAATTTACTGCAAAAAATTCAAACTATCTCATTAAATGTCTTAATTTTAAATAAGCGCTTAGAATCCTTCTAAGCCATTTGTTTTCATTTGTTTCAGTGTAAAATTTTATTTTAAATTGGATGTAAATTAATTAAATTTAATTATATACGTATACAATTTAAAATAAAACTTCAATCTAAAAATAAATCAATTTGATTAAGCATTTTATTTTGAGATTAAATACTGTAAATTGTTATGCGTGTAAGTAACGAACAGGGTTCTTCGTACATTCTATCAGGCATGCATCAAATTTGTAATAAATTTTCAGCAGAAAAAAAAGGAAAATTAATTCTGTTGAATTTATAGCAAAATAATATAAAATATTTCTTATCGAATTATGTTTAAAAACTTAATACTAACGTGTTCCAAAATATAAAGAAAAAATAACTAGTAGGGAGATAAATTTCTGCAAGTAAATATAGAAAAAGATAAAATATGTTTAAAAATTATACACTCATACAGTTTTTAAAATATATTCATTGTGTAATCTGAGAAGAAATGAATTTTTTTATTTTCTCTCGTCTCTACTTTCAGAAAATGGATTGTTTCACAAAATCTATCGAGAATTTAAAACACAAAAATTATCTATTTCTGTGCTTTGGGGTTTTTATCATTCTCTTAAGACAGATTCGATTATTTCCTTTCAGTAAATTAACTTTTCAAATATTTTACAATAAAATATTTTTAGAAGCAGCATTTTTAGTGCTAATAATCAACTCCATTTACTTTTCTTGTGCGTTAGACCAGAAATGTAACTAATTTCTGAAGCATTAAAAACTATGTAAATATCCCTATACATTAAC
This sequence comes from Nephila pilipes, assembly GCA_019974015.1. Lineage (NCBI taxonomy): Eukaryota > Metazoa > Arthropoda > Arachnida > Araneae > Nephilidae > Nephila > Nephila pilipes. The sequence continues at coordinate 375,668 of BMAW01055584.1, forward strand.
GTTCGAAACTTCTAAATACCACTTGTTTTATTAATGTTACACTTGTATAATACAAGTCTGGAATTTTAGTTTTGATACTTTTTTTACCAAATTGAATATAAAATTTCAAAAAATTATTAAAAGGCTTTTTTCTAAATTGTGTCTTACTACAGTATGTAAATTTTGAAAACGTTGTACTGTTTCATTTCGTTAAATTAGTTTTTTAATAGCATTTATCAACATTTTAACACTGTTATTTTCTTAAATTCAGCATTGTTCTGTAACTTTTATTTTACATTTCGAGAAAACGTACAGAAATAACTATTTTCACGTTTTTTTGACTTGTTATTTTCTTCTAAATAGAATTACCTTGCTTGATTTAGATTTTTAAATTTCTGCTAAATATTTATTTTCTTCTTAGAAAATATTTGATTTGAAAAAAAATACAGAAATTTAGCTATCATAGTCAAAATTATGAATTTGGAGTACCTATTAAAATTTGTTAAAGATAATTCATTGAAAGCCTCAAAATTTTACTTTATTGAAGAGTTGTTTGAGTCGTTCGCATACGATGAGAGTAAGTTAGGTTACGAAGACTCATTTTCTATGAGAGTTAGAGACTTAGTTACTCAACAACGATCAACAAAAATATTTAAATAGATTATTCAATATTTGAATAATCAATATCAAAATAATTAAATATTAAACATGTGGAGCAGTCAACTAAACTTGTCATCAACAAATTGTTAATTCAAAGATATCTTAGAAATCCTGATCAGTAGACATCAATAATTGAATTCGACTCAATCGAGATTCGATTCTGGTGTACACGTTCTGTATAACATTTTACAGTTGTTCAACCTTTTATAACATTCCTTTGATTATCTATAATTCCTTTATATCTTCTTTTCCTTTTCTCTACATTTTTTATTGACCCGTTACGTTTTTCACGGTTCTATCACAAGGCACGCGGTTTCGTATTAAACTTCATCAAAAAGCATCATCAGATGTTAGTGAAAGGGAAATGTGCATGAAACCCCGTTTTCAAGCTGCTACAAATCAATTAAGGTATATATATTCTGTATACCTCATAATTTGAAAAATTACAAGGAAATCAAAAATAAGTTTTTCGTATATGAATCATTTAAACATATTTTCTCTGTCTAATAAAATGTCGTTGTATACTCCATTATTGTCTTTTCTAGAGTAAGGGAAACAAGTATTGAACATTCTGCTATGTTAACCATTAAAACAACAGGAGGTATGAAAAAATGTTTGAGGTGGCTCACACGTCACTGCCATAGTTAGATATTCCATACACAGACTCCTACTTATAATATTATCAACTAGATTTTTATCTTAATATTTTGTAATATATTAACGCTAACGGGTCATTATTATGCCGAGAGTAAATAATCTGAATCAACTGACAGCATGATTCGAAGAACTGATTAATCCAATTGACAAGAAGGTATCGTGAAAAACTGAAAGTCTGACGCAATTTCGGAATTTCTTGAAGCATCGATCTAAAAGATAAACTTGAGAATAATGTGGATGGCGAAATGTAAGCATACATTTGTTTTTCGAATTCTACATTTTACAGAAAATTATAATTATCCAACAGAAAATTTCATTAAATAGTAGTTCTTTTATTTGGAAAAAACTGAATTTCAGTGCACAAAGGAAACGTTTACGTCATAAGTAATCTAATTTTCATCCACTAACAAATCTCATCCAATGACAAATCTCTGGATAATAGCTGTCATTAATGCCCTTGAATGGAAATTAGAGTTAAGCAAACGAATACGAAGATCAAAATCTTTAAGCATATCACAGCATATTGATTAACTGTGCAGACAAGAAAACCTTATGAACTGATGAGATGAAAGTTTGAAATTACGTGAAAGGAAAGATACCTCTATCATTACTTGATTCACAAAGGATATAGTCCGAAAGAAATGGATTAATCTTGATTGGTGATAATGAATAAATTAGAAATGATTGATTCTTTACAAGAAAGATGCTCTCAATTGATTCAGAATGTAATATCTATTCTTATGACAAAAAAATGTCCTCGGTTACCTCCCTTCATAAATCGGGAGAACGGGGAAGAATTTTGAAAAGCGCATAACTATTCCGCTTCAAGTTTGCTTAATTCATTTCATTCCATTGCGCTCTTAAGTTTTATCTCAGCGTTACTTTTTATTTCCAGCATTTGATCTTATGTAATACAAATTACAGCTTTGAAACTTGAACAGAATTGCTTAATCTGAAGTAATAAATATTGTTTTATTTCATAAGAAAATAATTTTTATGATTATAACGAGATTGTTTTTACAAATATAAATTGATTCTTTTGAAGTTTTTCGTGGCTTTTTTTTTTCTTTTTTATTTACTTGATTATTAAAAAATGAAATTGTATTAAAAAAGTTAATTCATTTTGAATTTAAAATTTGAATGACAAATATGTATACCACATTTGAAAAAAGCTTATTCCTTGCGATCTGAAATGTTAATCTTATTTTAAAAAATGGCTTTAAAGGGACAGTGTTATATAATACAATATTACTTTTTGAAAAAGGAGAACTCAAGTAGTGGTTGGTTCACATACGCTCCAGTTTAAAATTTTTCTTCCTTCCAAAATTTTTTCACGGAGATAAACAAAAGGTAATTAGAGAGTGATAGCTGTGAGGAGTCTGGCGGATGTGACAGAACTTAACAACCACGTTTGTGACGTTGGGCTATTCGCGGTTTTCTCTTCACTAACCTTGGAAACTTTTAATTAAGATTGATTGCTTTTTCTAAACAACCTTTGCCCAAAATGAAACCCTAACCCAAAAATGAAACGTGAATATTTAAATTACAAGCAGGTAGAAATAAAGTGAAGCGAGGGAGATAGGAAATATATAATTTAAGCTTCAGACACACGAAAGAGGTCGATTAGTTCTAGCGTTTGGCAATTGTTCCATATTCGAAGACGGGATCGAGAACTGCTACAAATTATCGATAGTTTTGAGAAACCTAGATATCGAGACGGCCTCAACCTTACGGTATTGGTAAGACTCTGTTAGTTTATTATTGGTGGTACAAGTTAATATATTTAAGGCGATATTTGGGGAGAGTCGGTAACATTTGTCGTTTTACTAGCAATTTGTCAGTAAATATAGTGTGTGAAACCTGTGTAACGTCTTCTTGAACGACTTATTGATTTTTAGTGATAGTACATTGAGTTTAGCTAGGCACAAGAGACGAATAGGAATAGTTCTCCGTCACAAGGTCTGTGATTGTTTGACGAATCGTCAAAGCAACATGTGGTTTGGCGTTATCATGATACTATGTAATGTGCTTCATACTGGAGCTCACCGGCCTCTTTCCTTTCAGTGATTTGTTTCAATCATCAATTTGCTGAAAGTATCTCTCCGAATTTAGCTTTTTGTTAGGTTTCAAAAGCTTGAAATATGATAGTTCTTGGACATCCCACCCTATGCACAGCATTCTCTTATTTAGACTCAATCTCAATTTAGAAGTGGAAGGGACAAATAGACCATGCTGAAAGTATGCTCTTTTCCTTATGATGGATTTGAAAATTATCCTATTTTCTTCTCCAGTTATCACCCGGTCCAAAATGGGTTCGTTTCCGTAACAAGCAAACAGAGATGTGCATATGCCGAATTCGATTAAACAAATTTTTCTCACTTAACTCAAGAGGCATCCATCTGGAATGTTTATAGAACAATCATAGTAACGACGGAAATTATACTACAAAATAAATATTACTAAATGTACAAAAAATGTATTTTCTTTCACAATGTATTTTTATTTTATATATATATATATATATATATATATATATATGTTATATATATATATATATATATATATAGAAAATTTATGAAAGAATAATTTAAAAGCATTTAAAAAATATCAAAAAATCCAGGATAGAAAATGTAACAATGAAAGAACAATGAAAATATGGTTCCCAGCAAGTCAAAAGCAATATCGGGTTGAGGACCGATTAAGTGTGCCAAACTAGTTTAATGGTACCAACCTTCCCCCTTTGCGACTTGGTAGGCTGAATTAGGAAATCCAAATTGCAAAAGAGTTCATGATTAAAAGATGCAAACAAATTCAACGATAAAATCTACAAAAATAAAATCTATAATTCCTGGTAGGCTGAATTGGGAAATCCAAAATACAAAAGAGTTCAATGATTAAAAAATGCAAAAAATTTTCAACGGTAAAATTTACAAAAATAAAATATATAATTCTAAAAATTATCAACAAATCAAAATATAAAAATTACTTACAAAATTCAAAGAAATGAAGATTCAAATATGTGAGTAGTAAGACGGAATTTTCTTTAAGCTTCAAGATGTATATCACATACTCAAAATGAAAAAAATATAACACATCATCACCATACAAATTGAAAAAAGATTTAAATCACTGTTTGATTGGTAATAAAATGTAAAAGGATGCAAACTATTGGTTGGTAATAAGTTGTATGGTAAAGGAGTATAACGGTCCAGAGAGTGAGTAAAAATGTAAGCTGTGTAAATGTAAATAAATAAATAAATTCTTCACGGCTAGACCACTAACAAGCCGACTTTGTGGACCTATTGTTGTGTGGTGGATTTGAAATTGGATCACGATTCGCGAAGATGTTTAATATATTTGTGATGTATATAAGTATTTAAGAAATTTATTGGATAATCATGATCCAAACAGTTGTTGAAGAATTTTTTAATGTTATTAAACTTGTCTATTTTATGTGTGGTTAATTTGTTATTACGTAATAAAAAGCCCAAAAAAATATTCCTATAAATGGATCTGTGTAGATTACTGTTCCAAAACGGTATTTTAATTACATGGAATTCGAATCTCTCTCTTTTATCATAAATATTACTAATAAGTCTATTGTCAACTATTTGCAAATCGAGATCTAAAAATTCTACTGTATTTGAATTAAGATTAGTTTTTAATAAAATGAGATAATTAGGGTAAAAGGAAATATATGGTTTAAAATCCTCAGTTTTATCTAAAATAATTAGATCATCTATGTAACGAAAAAGAAAGTAAGAATCATTGTCAATCTGTTTTAATTCATAAAAATGTAAATGAAAATTGGCCAGACAATTATTATCTGGATCTCCCTGAGGGAGACCCTTAATTTGTTTATAGAGATTTTGACCGAAAACTATAAAATTCTCTTGTAATACAAGTTTAATGAGAGTATTGAATTTTTCCTGTTTTATTGTTTGATTAAAATGATATTTACTGTATAAAATTGCAAGAACCTTAATTAAATCCTGAATACCTATTGAGTTATATATATATATATATATATATATATATATATATATAACGACTAACGTAATACGTGGATACTACATAGCAGTTCTTTGGTTGTGTAGTCATGGTCTAGAATCTGCAATCAGGATGAAATTCAGGACTTGAGCAAATTAAGAGTTATTTATTTATGATGATAATTGTTTACATACAACACTCACACAAAAGTGGAAGGCACGGACAACACACTTCAAATTGTCGCACCGGGATGGAACGAATTTGCAGTCAATCCTAAAAAACTCAATGTTTTTTCTTATTTTAAAGGATCGCGCAATTTCAGTTTTCTTATCAATTGTCAAATCTAGTAGATTGATTTTAAGGAGAGATATATAGTTTACGTAACAACTTTTGTTAACATTTTGAGTACCATTTCGCTAGTCACTATTGGTGATGATGCTACTTCATCGTTTGACTAACTTAACAACTTTGAAGGAAAATATGGTTATCATTGTTTGGATCATCCGGTTTGGCAGATATTTGGTAGTAGAATAGAGTAATGCAACTTCTGAGATGGTCCATGATCGAAATAAATAAATAAAAGTTCGATCTCGCTGAGAATTACAATAGGAAAGCATTATATATATATATTCATGTGCCTCTAAATTAGGAATAGACAATGCTGTGCAAATTGTTTAGCTCTGCTTTTCATTTATGCTCACGTGAAAGTACTGTGGTTGCTGTTAATCAGTAGTTTGAACTGCCAGTATGAATAAAGCTTCTGATTCAGACGCCTTTGATCGCGGACAAATGGCAGGCATTCAACGCATGGGCCATTCATTTTCCGATATCATCAGAGAACTAAGATTTTCAAGGTCAACAGTGTCAAGAGTATAATCAAGAATATGTGAATGGTGGGGCCTGGGGTAACTAGCAATTGGACAAACAATTAACCACAATTAATCTTGAATAAGCCTGGTGTGAGACAGCTCTGCCGTATTGTATGAAGCCAGCGCAGCCAAACACAAGCTCAAACCACTACCCAGCTGAATCAGGATACTAGTCCTATAGTTAATAAACGGATCGTGCAACGCTCGCTTCGCCGTATGGGCTTCCAAAGCCGTAGACCTACGAGAGTACCATTGCTCAATATATGCCATCTAGTTGCCTGTCTGGCTTGAACAACAAAATTGACTCTAGAGAAATAAAAACTAGTAGCATGAAATGATGAGTCTCTATTCCGACTACTTTAAGTCGATTGGAGGCCGAGAATATGGCGTCGGACTAATTTAGTCATGAAACTGAAGCCATATTCTCATATCATCTGTATATCAGGTTGGAATTATACAAGGTCAGGGCGGCTCAATCGTCGTCTGAGGTGTTTTTTCTTGGCAATTTTTAGGATCTTTGGAACTTATACCAATTTCATTTCTATTTTACTGACGTCCGCATAGAAATGGAGTATTTCAACAAGACAACTCCACACATCACAGGTCCAGTTTGTTACTGCCTGGTTAGATAAGCATTTCTCTGACCACTATGACTCGAATTGGTCACCTAAAAGACCAGACTTAAATCTAATTGAGCACTTTTGGAATGGTTTGGAGAAAGTTAGAAAGAACATAATACAAAATCACCAACACCTGAATAATAGGCAGCTGTATTCAATGTTTGGCCAGCTATTCCTAAGGAAAGCTTCCCCAAATTTGTAGAACCTATTACTCGTTGAATGGCAGCCGTTATCAAGTCTACAGGGAGCACAACTCGTTATTAACTTGTTAGTCCTAATTCAGTGGCACATCAGTGTGTGTGTGTGCGCGCGTGTGTCTATATATTAAGTTAAATTTCAATTTAAAATGTCCACGAATTAATATTCTTTGAAACTCCTAAAAATTTAATTCTTTGAAACTCCTTAACCTACTCTTTGATATTAAATAAACTTCTAACACTAAAGTTTCCTTTTTTCATTAATTATTTCTCATCAACTTAATCAAGCTAACTTAGCAAAGAAAATTTTAAAAAGTAAGAGATACTTCCGTGATATGTGTGTGCAATCATTTCACTTAAAAATAATTACTATCCTACTTTTTTCTATTATTTAATTCACAATAAATAGTTTATTCTTATTTCCTTGTATAATTCCAAAGCATCCTTTAATTTATGTTATCACGGGCTCGTAAAATCTGCAAAATCAACTTCTGCCATGGTCGCAGACTTGTTGGTATTATCACTACTACGACGTGTTCACTACTAAGTTCCTCAAGATCCTTTCATTCATACCACATGCATATCACATGATCTAAAGAAAATACTTGTATATTATTCGAAACAAGGTAAAATTCTCTCTGTCTTCCGCTGTAACAAAACGACGAAGGTACCTGTCAGGCATTCTCCGTTTTCATCATGTAATCCTCTCTCTCATCAAAAGGAATAAACATGCACATACTTTGTTCAATAAATTGGTGTTCTCTTTACAGCCATGACTTCTTAATGTCCCTTTTTAATTGTCTATTAAATTTAGTACACTCACAGATATATGTATATTAATCGGGCTTGTTTAATATCGAACACACACACGTGTGTGCGTGTGCGTGCGTGTCATGAAGAATGGGGGTTAGGATTAAAAGATAATTTTTTTTCTTTTTGGTTTCTTAATTGCTGTGAATCTGAAATATATATCTTGACACGTTTTTGAATGATATTCCAGCCACTTCGATAGTAAGATCGATAATCATAAAATCACAAATTTTACGCGAGAAATTGTGTTACCAATATATATTTTAACTTACTTATCACCAATTTGCACATCTTTGAAATTCAGGAAAGCTTTATTATATGTGTACAAAATTCGATTTGGTAACCCAATACCTAAATAAAGGCCGATCTTATATTTATTTGTCAGAAGAAAAGCTTGTTTTTCAAACTTTTCCGCCTATGTTTTTCTAGTTCCTATTTTTTCCAATACATTATGATGCACGTGGAATAAACTGCCTTCTGCTCTATTTGGATTTTAAGTTCATCAGTGAGATGGCTTAAGATTAATTCTACAATAATTCTACTTTAGTAATTATTTTGGTATAAGTTAATACTATTTAAATATTTAAGTAAGATTCCTAGTTATTTTTAATTTTTTTTCCAAAAATCCTTCCTACTTAAATTATTCTATTTCGATTTCTTTATTTAGGATTTACATCTACTTTCTTGTATCTGGTTGGCTCATAATTAAATGCACGGGTGAGTATCTAAATTTTATACCTACTTAAAGTCAAAAAAACCAGTTTTCATATGTGCTATTTATTCTTTTATATTACTCTGTGAGTTTGTTTTGACTCCAAAATATATTGCTGATTAAGCTCTGCAATGTAATAATATAATTGTAATTTCAAATATACTTATCATCATATGCTTTCTAATTGCTATGAATTGATATGTATGATTTTGTTTAATTGCAATCGTATTCAAATAACTACCAAAGAATTTCGATATTTTGAGTCATAATTAAATGAGAATATGATTGAGACAGATCTTACTCAAACTGATCCATATTCTTCGCTAGATAAGGGTTCATTTTTGATGATTTCTTTATTTTACATAATGACTTTTAGATGCATCAAGACTCAAACCCTCGAAAGCCTCGAAATTTTCAGCCAGTTTATAAGATATTCTCGAATGGAATATAAAACTATTAAATTATCCCTTCTTAGCAGATATTTGCAAATAAAATACAACTTTGAAAAATGCGTAAGAATACATGTTAATTCTCGTAAATATTTGTAATAGCATAATTATATATATTAGGTATTTTTTTAAAAAAGTTAACATTATATTTAAAGCTAAAATACAATATTTTAAATAGGTCATGAGACATATATATTAACATTTAAGTTATTTAGATTTTAGATTGTTTATTATTGAACTTATGACGTTCGGCTACTCACGATTTCCTTTTCACTTAAATCGGAGATTTTATCGTAATTTGAATTGCCTAAAATTTAAGTTTCTTCCCAACTAAAATGGAAAGAAATGAGGTAAATTAGATAAAAATAAGAAGTACAGTGAGCTGAATTAGAGTTAATGATATATAAATAAAATAGAGATTAAAAGGAAAATAAAAGGGATTAACACCAACCATTATGTACTCTTCAGTGATTGATAAAGTATTTTATCTTACTCTTACGTATATTCAGTTGGAATCTAGTCCTTATTGATTTATTGATTGGACGGAAAGATGACGGGTAAAATTAAATAACAGACGGTCGTCACAAACTGACATTGCACGAATTTTATTCTGTTGAATCAAATATTTCTATTTGGTAGTCTTTCAGTTACGCTTTTTAATTTGTAATATATTTTTCAATCCCTGTCATTTTTAATTAGCTCTACTGAGTTTTACAGTATATGGTGATTAATTTTACGTTGGAGAGAAAGGTTTTTTAATCATATTTATAATATTTTTCGTTCCCTTGATGTTTTGTTTGTGTTTATTAATTTTGTTTCTGTTACATTTAAATTTCAATGTTTATTATATGCAATACTTTAATTATTTTTATTAATCAAATATAAAAGCATTACATTATCTTCTCGTTAATATTCAAACCTCTTTCATCGTTTTTTGGTTTAAATATAAATGTGAAAAGAGGGGCGTACACTCCCTTTCAATTTAATGTGATTTAGTCGTTAAAGTGGCAGTCATTTTTCCATTTTATTTGCGTTTATGTCATCTTGCACGTTGTTTTACATAATACAGACGCAACATCGAAAGCAACTTTCATAAACAGTGCGAGAAGACGAGCTATATGCAAAGAGGAAAAAGAGGATAGGATTAAGAGAGCGCGAATAAATTGCGTCAGCTCTTATACTTCATGAAGTTCGGAAAGTAAACCCACTGCAGTCGCATTAGCAAAGCGAAGGCGACAGCTGCAATTAACCAGTGCACAGTTGATTGGTAGATTATTTGACATATTTTGTACTTATTTGCGAGCAATACTTCTTGTCTATGCCATACCTACGATCCAATTTGGTGTTCTATACAAATATACATTAAGGTTCAGGAAACTCTTCAAAATTCAAAATGTCAAATTTAAATAATCCCTAGTTATTGAACTTAAAAGCAATGGAAGTTATTTTTCAGCATTGAAATTTCGGTATAATTATGTGTCTGCTTATATAAAGAGAATCGTGTTTACATGCATGAATAATTATGTATGAGCAGTTAATAATCAATATCTGTGTTTGCATTTATAAATTGTGTGCTTACCTTAAGGATCGTGGCCGCTGTAGCCTAGTGATCATGGTCGTGGACTGGTTGCCGGTGTTATTTTCGTCCAGGGGGTTTGAAATCTGATGCCACTGATGATCCGCCGAGTATCGGGATTGGTGCACTTTAAATCTCGGCTATGTTACAAATCTTCCCATTGGTGGGGTGTAGAAGTTTGGAGAGGGAGGTGCCAGCTCAGGTGTCGTCCTCGTCACTTCATCGAAGCTTAAAATTACGCTGGCTGTAACTATTAGTCATCGTGCTGTTTATCAGTGTGACGTTAACAAAACATTAACATTCTCATTACCTAAAAGCACATCTTGCATAAAACAAATTACATACATAATTTTGAAAAATTGTCGATTACTCATAAATAGAACGATCTGTACTTAGAACTTAATTATAATATCAGGATTTTAAAATTTATTTAAATTCCCATACTTTCTACTCAAATATTATGTTGTAAAAATTTGTGTTTATTACAAAAAAAATGTTTTTATTGTACAGGGAATAACTTCAACTAATAATATGAAAACTATCAACACTATGTATGAAGTATATTTTGAGAAAAATGTACTCTATTCCTACGAGAACATATTTTGTTGTTATAGCATGGCTTATTTACTTACAATTTTAAAACTTAATTTTCTAATGTTCTATTTTTCAAATCTTCGTTTATATTACATACAGGGAATTAGCAGAGAACCCTCTAATTTGTTACACCAAAATAGAAAACGCAAAATTTGGAGTATTTTAATATCTTAGTTATCTTATGTATATAAATTTTACAGCTATGTGACCCCTATATGACATTTATTATTCTGTTCTTAAGTAATACTTAATACTTATTAATTGTCACAAAGTTTACTTTATGTAAAATAGCTCATATTTACATTTTGTGTACGGCTTACTTTTGAACAATATGTTTTCATCCCTAAGATGTTGTGTCAATCCATGTCAAAAAATTTCTGAATTGTTTGCTGTTAAATCTAATTTTTCGTATTATATTTGCTTAGCTGAGTTGTATTTATCTTTGCATTTTGTTCTCGCGTTTTCTTTTCTTTTTCATTTTCTTTGTAATTTTGTACTTATTCCTTTTTATTCTGTTTACTGAACTGCGAGTGTTTTCATTCCCGCATCATATTTTTTTATATGCATATAGGTACGGGATGAAGTCACATTTTCATAAATGAATTATATAATCTAACCATCAATGTAATATATCTATATTGTTATAATTATTTAATGCTTATTTTAGCACAATAATCAAAAAATAAAGAAATCAGAATTAAATCTCAAAATTATTGTAATCCAAAAAAAAAAATAATAATAACGAAATTCTTTAAATGATTACTTAGAAACAGAGCGTTTATAATAGACTATTATTGCATCTCAACTGTTTGCTATTAAATTTTGTAGGAGATACAATCAATTATCATCATTAAACAATACATGGATGAAATTCATTATTGGGATTCTTAATTCATCTTTTAAATTTAAAATTCTTGTCTAAATAATTTTCAGTCAATGGATTGAAGATTATGTGCAAATTATCGAAAATGCTCATTTTAATAGAAAGAGGATAACTGGTATCAAAGTAGAACTTTTCTTTCTGTAACGTTGTGAGCCGGATGAGGCCTAAGTACTTAATTAAGTAATGCAAAATGATGATAAACTATTTGATACTAAGAGAAAAGAAATTGGGTCACTTATATTTTACTGTCGTTGGGTTACATATTTTAATGTATATTTAATTGACAGGATATGTGTGTACAATGTATTAAGGTATAATTTAATTTTCAGTTGATGGCCATAAATATATATCATTCGTTGTGTTGGATACTGTATAGTCAAGCCTCTTTTTATATGCGCTTCTTTCTTGTGCAAATTATTATCAAAAAATAAAAGCCTATAGAAAGACATAATTTGGAAAAGTTTGTAAAAAATTAAATTAAAAAAAGAAAGATATTACGTCATCACATTACAAAATATCAGTTCTGAAAAACTTAGAATCCCGGAATGAACTCTCATCTTGCACGTCTGATTAGCGCCACACATACAAGCGGCTAATCAAATAATTATAATCGCAAAAACTAATCACCGACTCATTGTATCGCTTAAAAATGTCAAATCTGTACGAATACGAGATATGATGTCCAAGTGACGAAAGTGATTTTGTACCAGTTGTTCCACACTGCTTGTTCACAAGATATTCCACGTTCTGGCAAAGAAGAATCGTTTTATATTTACATCTTGAAATTTCGTATAAGCAATATTTAATGCGTTAGCAAATAAAATATTTATAAATGATTTCGTGTGTCAATTAATTTTTGTCTTGTGCGAAAAACTAATTTATAGCTACATCATGAGGTTTTAAATTCTACACTGCAGGTCATTAAAATTACAACACTATAAAGGAAAGTAAAGAAAAAAGGAATTTATTGTACGTAAACAGTATGGCATGAAAACAAAATGATTAAATTTGCAAGCAGTTGGGGGGTTTACAGGGGTGGGAAATTAGTAGAAACAGTTGCCACTCCTAGCAGCTAAAAGACCCTTACCCGGTTAGGAATGGAGTTGAACTGGGCATGGATGACAAAAAATGGCAACTTTTTCCTCACTGCTTAAAGTCTATGCCCCACTTCATCAACGAATTAGCAGCAGAGGAGTGGTGGGCCAGTCTTTCAGTAATATTTGGCCAGATGTTTTCAATGGGTGATAGATCTGGAGACCATGCAGGCGAGGATTACGATCAAATATTCTGTGTATCGAGGAAAATCAGAACACGACGTGCAATATGTGGTCTTGCATTATCTTGCTATAAGATGGCCACTGGAAGTAAGGTATCAGAAATATACCGATCTGCGTTCAAATTACCATCGATCCGAACTAGAGATGTGCGGGCCGTGTACCCAATAGCTGCCCAAACCATCAGACCAAGTGCAGGGAACCTATGCCAATATCGAATTCAAGCAGGCAAGGAGCGGTCTTCTCGGAGCCTCCAGACACGTATACGCCATCAGAATACAGCGCGCAGAACCGAGACTCGTCTGAAAAGAGGGTATTTGGCCACTGCTGTATCCAGCTTTGTCACCGTCACCGTCTCTCTCTATGCTGCATTGTCAAAGGAAGTCGAAATAATGGTTGCCGTGCTGACAGTCACACTGCTGCAAATGTCATTGCACCTTACGAGTAGGTACTGGGCGTGCTACAAACATGCCTATTTTCCGGCTAATGATCCGTGATGTGGTTGTACAATTTTGCAAGCCCGACCTCACAATATTTCTGTTCACACGGTGTTAGTCATTGGAGAGCGTGAAGATCCCAGGAAGTCGTTCAGTATGACCCTCAGCAACCCATTGATTCCATATATGTATGACAGTGGTTGAATTTCGGCCAGTGCGATGGGTGATGTCACGGAACGTAATCTACACTTTCGATAGGCAACGATCCTAAACTCTATCGAATTACGACACTTGCTGCTAAGCATTTCTTCTTTTTAGGGGCATAACACAATATTCTGAACAAATCCACTACACAACATTTCTCCTATGCAGTGATTCAGGTGTCGTTTCTCTCTCTTGCGTAGACTAAATGCGTTGAAATACTAATGATTTGTATATTCTAACCTCTTCTTCCTTTCATGTGATTTTGAGGTTCGTCAGCTCTTTCCTTCCTGGTGTAGCAATTTTAATGCCAGCAATGTAACTATATCCTATATTTTTTCCAGTCCCTATTTACCAAATAAATTTTTAAATATGTTACAAATAATATAATTTACAGCTACTTATGAAATTTCAGAATACTTTTAATACGTTTTCTTTTATATGGTCTCCATCCCCCACACAAAAACTGATTTATCATAACTTAGAAGAAATATGGTAATACCCATTTCTTTCTTCTACACATCTGTGAAAAACTGATACTCGAATGTGGATGTCAACCGCTATTAAAGTTTTTATTTAGATATATCAAAACTGAATTATATTTGATTTATAAAAATTAATCAAATGTTATAAATATTGAAATAATATTTCTTTTGCACATGTAATGAACATTTTATAAAGTACAGAAATAGAAAATAAGATCTAAAACGTTTAGCAATTTATTTAATAAAATTTTTAACAATATATAACAAAATACACGTGAAATGAAGTGATATTGTGATTTTATAGTAGAAAATAAACATTGTGTGTGCTTTCATTTATCATTCATCCCTATCTACAATTTTATGTGTTACAAATAGTATGTTTAATGGCAACTTATAAAATAGAACTTGAGTTAAAAATACATCATTTGAAGAAAAAATACACTACTATTTTATATCCTAACACATATAGTTAAAGAAAAAAAACAATATATTATGATTAATCATTTGTGTGTGAATTACTCAGCTTTTTGTAATATTAGATGTGCTTCATGATACGTTTTTATTGAAATAAATGGACATTTAACTTCTCATATTCAGAAAAAAATATCAGACTCACAATTTTAAGGACATAATATAATGAATAAAATAATTTGTAATACCCATGCAACTTTTCCTTAATATTGAATCTCTTTATATCTAAATATGTATTCCGAGTTTATGTAAATTATTTTATGTAATATTAGACAAAGTACAAAAAATTCTATTCGGCAATCGATGAATCAATGTAGCCCGACCTTTAAACCTAACCAATTCTTTTCCAATTTGAATAATTGCTAGAATCAATAAGCTTAAGTCATGAATGGACAATACCATTTTAGGAAACATTTAATCTAAGAACAAAGTTTCATATAAGAGAGAGAATACTGATTCTTCAAAGAATACAAAACATTCTAAAGTACAAAAATCCAATGCCAAATTTTAACAACAAAAAGAATAAAATCGTTGATTATGCCATAAAAACCAGTAATTAAATTAAATGTAAATGTTGGAGCAAACGATACACAATTAAAATAAACAATAGTATTTTGTTCAGATAATAAAATAAAACCAAACGATGAATAATTATGCTAAATATGTCAAAGCAATATAAATCGGTCTGAAATAAACTAAATGTAATTATTTTTCTGGTAAATTACAAATAAATCTGTTTACACAATAATTCAATTTCAACATAAATATTGCTTAAATACAATCATATTAAATCATTTAAAATTCAAAAGGACTGAATACTTGTGCTGAAATATTGCTAATTTAATTAAAATACCATTCGCGATATTATTGAATAAGCTATGAACCATATTATTGAAATAAACCATATATCATCAGCGTGTGCTGATAAATAAAACATAAAATATAAGATTTAAAATGTTATTTAAAGCTGTAGATAGTACTTGTAACTAATTCTTCATTCATCAGTTCTTATTGTATTTTTCTTTGGTATCTATAAGTAACAACAGAAGTAATATACAGTTCTTGTATTCCCTTTACTAGCTAGTTGTTTCGAAAGAATATATAAACCTGATTTTTAAATTTTTAAATTTAAGGTACATAAATGTGATGGAAGGAAAAAAATTGCGGTTTTTTGTGATAAGCGTTATATATTTAAATTGAAATTTTAAAAATAGCGAAAATATTTTAAGTTTGACACATTATAGTAATTTCCAAAAAAGTTAATTGCATGAAATTTTCGATAAATTGGTCTCGAAACAGTAAAAATTATTTCACAGTTTTTGTAAGTCATATTTCAATTTTTCGTAATTGTATTTATTAATTCGTATTTTTTACAATAATGCGACGTTTTTTTTTTTCTTCTTTTAAAATTATAAAATAATTGTCTATCATTTAATATAGCTGGGTTTTACGGATTTGAAATAAAAACGTTTGGTAACTAACGTCTTAGGCTTCCATAACTCACGTTTTGAGTAGAATCTTACGATATTCGAAATTTAAACATGCCTTATGGAGAGAAAATTACCTGAAAAAAAAACACGCGTAGTGATAAAGTTTCTTTTTAGCAGTTAATTATATAATAAGTTAATAAATCAGTATATTAGTATCATAATTTAATTCCCCTTTTAAATCGTTAACAAAAATTTCATTTTTTTTAAATCCAGTTCTGATAAGAATTCATAAGTTATTAGGTTCTCTTTTTTACTTATTGCTTTATGAAAGTGGATATCAATACCATTTGTTTTTATGGTGCGTCAATGTAGGAATTTTTAGATTGTATTTTGTTGCCATTTATTAACCAGCAAAGGAGCTATTGTTTTAGTTAACCCAAAAATGTCGTACCTGACCACTTTTCAAAACTTTATTTGTTTTTTGCGTATATGTTTGATGCCTGCTTTCATCAGTAATAAACTTAATTTTCAAAATTTTCTATGATTTTCTTATTGAATTGAAGTAAAAAAATATATAAAAATTAAGTATTTTATTTTCCTATAGATTGATATATTACCTTAAATCATATATAATCAGGAATCACGGAATGATCGAAAACTAATAAAATTATTCACAATTTTAAAATAGTTGCAAGGCAGCCTTTTTTTGTACATTAAGAGACCTTCGAACTACTTCTTTTTTCATTTGACTTCCTTCTTGGAATATATTGAGATCAAATTATTTTGATTTTTCATTATTAGCCAACAAAGGGGCTTTTGCAAAAGACCACGTATTGTAATAAATTAAATTAAAAGTATGATGTATTGCAAATAAAAGAATCCCTTTGGAAGAGGCATCTGTTTCTTTGTAACAATTTGTTGACTGCTTAGTGCACTTTCCCATGGGGTTTACTGTCTTTGGTAAACATGGGTGACGCACTCCCGGGATACCCAAGCGATCCTTCTCTATTTTCGACCCTCCTTGTCATCCATTTTTACCTTTTTTTCAACTTCACGTCTAGACCACAGTTTAATCTTGTTTGGCACAGCATAGCCATATCTGGCTCTTGCGCCAATAAACTTTACATTCACTCACTCACTCACTGACTGCTTAGTGCAACTTTATGACTGCTTAATGTTGTTTTAATCATTCACACAGTATTATCCAGTCTTTTTGTAATATTATGTGGGATCTTTTTTCATTCACTTTATTTATTATGGATTTTATTCTTTATCTTTCTTAGCTGATGTATTAGCCGGGAAGGATGAATATTACCAAGCACCTCATTCTACGTAAGCCCTTTTAATGTTTTCATTTGAATATATTTTTATTTAACAATTGTGAATAAAATAAATCTAATTACACGTAATCCCCAAAATTATGTGATAGGAAATGATAAATAACAGTATCTCTAAATTTCGATCTAGTTTAAATATTAAATTTCAATTTAATAAAATTTTGTATAAAGATCCATTTCATGTATTTTGACTCTGTAGAAAATTTGAATCTCAGCTAAGAGCTTGTAAAATCAATAATTATATTTAAGTATCTTTTTTAAGATAAAATTTTTAATGATGAACTATGACAAATTCTGGCAATTATCCATTAAAACTGGCAAAAATATGTTTAAACAAACCATTTGATTAGTAAGATCTTTTTTAATTGCTCAATATCCTTTTGCAAAACGTAAGATATAAAAGGAACTCAAACAGTAAAATGCAATAGTTGTTTCAAATCTAACATTATAAAAAATATATATAAATAAATATGTATAATTTCTTTATTTGATGAATATAACTACATGAGAAGAATCCAATATGTAGTAAATATTATCAGTTCTGTATTCAGTTTCTATAAATTCAAAGTAAAAAAAAAACTTTGAGTTAGTATGTAAATATATCACCAATTTAAGATTCAAAACTAATTTTTTCAGCTTGTAAAAAATAATTTCTAGTTTCTTTAATAGCTTAACATTTTTAACGTTTCAATAAATCATAAATAATTCGTCCAGTTTATTTAATTACTACTAATTTAAGTTTTAATAATAATAATAATTAATAACGGGCTTCCTGAAATATTTATTTCCATAATTTTTAAATTTTACCAGAAGTATCCCAGATGAGTACCTTTAAGTGCTCCATCTGGAACACTTCTGATATAGATATATATAATGACACCATGACATAATTATATACTATATTTATGAACCATTTTGAGTTGTTATTTATATATATATATATATATATATATATATATATATATATATATATATATACTTAAGTAGTTCAAGGGAAAATTATATCTTTACTATACTTTTAATGCCATCAAAAAGCATTTTTCAAAATGTTTACTGACTCCCTTCATAATTATATTCATACCTATAAATATATCATACTTATAGACAAGGGAGCGTGATAAATGAGATCCATATAAATTGGCGTCTTTGAAACCAAAATAAACTTTTGCGTTTGCTTATATTAAATTAAAGCGTCTTTAAAACCAAAATAAACTTTTTCGTTTGCTTATATTAAATTAAAGCGTCTTTAAATCGTAAATGATTACAGGTACTCCATAGATACTACTCCAGAAGATCCCAATCGTTGTACGGACAATGTTCCTAGTCGTTGTGATCCTACTTATCCTTACAGGACATTCGATGGGACATGCAATAATCTGGATCATCCAAGGTGGGGTAGTGCCAATGAATGTTACTTGAGATTCCAAAAGGCTTTTTATGAAGGTATGATGCGTATTATGAGCATGATGTTTTACTTAGGGTCCCATAAATCGCTCAAAATAAATATTGTTACACGTAAGTGATAAGTTAAAGAACATGATAAATTTTAAATTTTCTGAGGATTTTTATAGTTTCGTTCTACGGTTAATTAGGAGAATATTAAAAGTTATTATTTCTGTTACAATTTAAAAATAGCCTACATTTAAAAATAATATAAGGCTCAGGCTCAATCAGATGAAATCGTAAAATACTTTTCTACAGCAAACCTAACTTGTTCAATGGATAAATATTGAACAGTGACCATTTAATTATTATTAAAGATAAATTGCTAAATACTAAAATTTTATAATAAACACATTTACTTTAAAAATTTTCAATATCTATTACATTATGTTCTTGTAGCAATTTCAATTGAAATGACGAATCAAATACATTATTTCTTTCTTTCTTTTTTTTTTTTTTTTTTTGGTTTTTTTGCCAACACATATTCGAACTTTATATGCATATAATGCATCAGTTTAAAATACAGTGATGCACATCGTGGGTTTCATTTTCGAAATCAATTTATAACCCATGCCTATTCTTTTTTTAACAGCTTAATGTCTTATGATGCTACGTAGACATATTCACGATGGCTCTCTGGCGTGCATACGCCAGGCCCATCCGTGTTCACATGCAAGAACTTGTCATTAACAAATATAAAGAATACAGTTAACAGGTCAATTGAAAAGTCCCCGGCCTATTATAGTAAAACACATTTTTTTTGGCAAAATTAGTTTTTTTTATTCAACATAATACCCTTAAAGGGTGATACACTGATTATAGCGACCCTCCAACTTTTCGATACCATTTTTGTACTACGATTTGTCCTTTGCCTCAAAATAGGCCTCAGTTTCGGCGATCACCTCTTCATTCGACGAAAATTTCTTCCCAGCGAGCATTCTTTTGAGAACAGGAAATAATCGCTGGGGGCCAGATTTGGAGAATACGGTGGAGGAGGAAGCAACTCGAAGCCCAATTCATGGATTTTTGCCATCGTTTTCACTGACTTGTGACACGGTGCATTGTCTTGGTGAAGCAACACTTTCTTTTTCTTCAAATGCGGCCGTTTTTCGGCGATTTCGTCCTTCAAATGGTCCAATAACGCTATGTAATAGTCGCTGTTGATAGTCCTTCCTTTTCCAAGGTAGTCAATGAAAATTATTCCATGCGCATCCCAAAATACAGACGCCATAACCTTGCTAGCCGACTGTTGCGTTTTCCCACGCTTTGGAGCGGGTTCATCGTGTGCAGTCCACTCGGATGACTGTCGATTGGACTTCGGAGTGAAATGATGGAGCCATGTTTCATCCATTGTCACATATCGACGCAAAAACTCGGGTTTATTACGCTTGATAATCTTCAAACACTGCTCCGAATCATCAACTCGTCGTTGTTTTTGGTCAAAAGTGAGCTCGCGCGGCACCCACTTTGCACAGAGCTTTCTCATACCCAAATATTCGTGAATGATAGGATGTACACGTTCAGTTGATATCTTTAGAGTGTCTGCTATTTCATTCAATTTCAATTTACGGTCATTCAAAATCATTTTGTGGATTTTTTTAATGTTTTCGTCGGTAACAACCTCTTTGGGGCGTCCACTACGTTCACCGTCTTCGGTGCTCATTTCACCACGTCTAAACTTAGCATACCAATCCTTGATGGTTGATTTTCCTGGGGCAGTGTCCGGAAACTCGGCATCAAGCCAAGTTTTTGCTTCAACTGTATTTTTTCCCTTCAAAAAGCAATATTTTATCAACACGCGAAATTCCTTTTTATCAATTTTTTTCACATTAACAAAAATTGCTTCACTCAAAATGCTATAATTCACAAACTAATGATCCGACAGCAGTCAAATTTATACAAGCATCTTTTGAGAGTTAGGGCTAACTAAAAAATATATGGATTTAATTCTAGAAGCGCCATCTATGTGTCAGGCCGGGGACTTTTCAATTGACCTGTTAGTCTAAGTTTTAAGTTCACAAAGAAATAATAATGAATAATTATAAAAATATATCATGATTAGTATTATATATGACTTAATTACAAGTAAATATAATAAAATAATTTGAAACATACAAATTTATTAAATTTCAGTTGACTGAACAGCTATTTTAGTAATAGCTCTTTTAAATTCACCTCATTCAATGCGTAATTTCACTACACTTAGCTTCCATATGACCTATGATACACGGCTGTAATTCTTCAAGAACTCTGATTATTTAATGGTAAAAGGATTTTTTTAACTAAAACGATTTGATCTATTATTGCTTCAGTTCTCTCAACAATCTATTTTCAACTACTTTGTAATGTATTTAAATAATCTGTCATTTTTCTTTCTTCCTGAATAATCTGAGCAAGATTTGTTGTTTTTTGCCAACAACTTAGACGACTGTTACTTATATCAGTTAAAAGTGGCTCGTTTATGGATATTATCAGATTGTTTATTGAGAAATGACTTAGGAACATCGAAAGCATCGAAATTATAAGAAACGCTGCTTAGCGGACAAAAAGGACGACTGCTCAGAATCGATTCTGTTTGAATAATTATCGTTTCCTTCTCATTGTAAGTTAAATGAAACTTATCAATAGCTCTTTTAAGTTGATATTTAACCGGTTACACGTCCACCTCCCAAAGTCAACCGAAGAGGAGTGATTTTGGAGCGATAAAATTCCAATCCACACCTTTGGGTGTAAAACAATTATCCAAACTCTCATCATGAAAGTTAATTAATTTACAGAACTTTTTTCAAGTTAAAATTCGCCTCAATAAAAATAGTGGCATTATCTGCATAAATTTTAGAGCAATTAACATGCCTACTCATAAAATATTTCATTGAGTTGGAAATCATATCTACCAATAATTCGAGATCGGTGGTTTTTGTTGAAAAATAAATACAATGACAGACATAAATTTTGTTCAAAATATTCTTTCCTTAGTTGGTTGGTTTTCGTTCACCATAAGAGTCCATATTATTCAAGACCTGTGATAGCAAATAGGGATAATACATTAACTATCTTTCACTGGATAAGTTTCACATTATTTGTATGCGAAAAGAATTAGTTTTTTTCATTTTAAACAAGTAATACATTGATGAATGATTTGACGTCCAAGTTACGGCCACCTAAAAGCCAAAATTTTAACTTTATTGTACTTAACAAACCTCGAGGCCCAACTTTCTGTGGATTTATTTTACTATGATTTAAGCGGAATACATTTCACCTTCAATAACAACTAGACAAGATTTCCACCCTCCTGGTGACAAGTTCAAACGTTACAAGTTTTTTTCATCCCAACTAATATAGTAGATTTGAATTTTGGATCAATTTTTGAAAGAAGTAACGCACTATTGCCTTATAGATGAATCGGCTTAGATGTGAATATATATATATCATAGTTGAGTTTCAATGTATTAATGCAGCAGGGAGGAAATATGCTGCAAAGAGAGAGGGAGAGTTTTAACTCAACTCACTTACAAATTCTTAATCTCAAAGAATTTTTCTAAAATTTCAAATTAAAGATACAGTTTTTGCACGATTTTCAGGTTATGGTGAAGTTCGAAAGTCCATGAGAGGAAATTCTTTACCAGAGCCCAGACAACTCACTTTAAATATATTCACTGACGCCCACAGGCCCACACCAAAGACATCTTTCATGCTGACAATTTTTGGACAAGGAGTAGCTCACGATTTGGGAGATGTTGTTCTATTAAATGGTAAATATATTTTGTTGACTTATATTCGTTCATTCGACACTCTCTTTAAATGAAGTAAATTTCCATAATTCTCTTTTCTCGTCGAATCGCTAGTTCAAACCTTGATGCCATTCAAAACCCTTCGGGTAGCCAGAGCTGATGCACGTTAAATCTGTCGAGGCTCAAAGTCCTCCAATTGTAGAAGTTGGGAGAGAGAGGTGCCAGTTCAACTATGTTCCTCGTCACTTGAGCGAGGCTCAAAATTACGATGTCTTTCGCCAATAACCCTCATGTTGCTGCTAGCGCGGCGTTAATAAAACCAATCAATCAATCAAATACTCATTTACTTCCCTCGTGCGTCGATTCTGATTTGTTTACAATGTTCAAGAGGCCCGTTTTCTCAACTGTACCAATAACAAAGCTACATCCACTAATCAGTAAATCAAAAAGGATCGCACTGAAAGCAGCATTCACCATTCAATGATCTCGCACGGTGAATGCCATACTAGAAAACATATTAGTTTGGCAAAAATATAAATAATACATGTAACATTTAATGAAGTGTCTCCAAATAATAACTACGCATTCTATACCTACATATTCCAAAACGTTTTGAAAGGTTTCATACTATGAAGGACTATTAAATTATACGTTACTTACTTATTCTATTTTAACATCATATACCAACTTGATTAAATGTCATATAACAATCCAAATTTTAAAATAAAACGTACTCTTTCTCAGCTTGCAAATAACTCTTCAGTTGAGCCAAATTGAATAGTAGTTTTTAGAAGCATAAAATTCCATTTTATTTGCATGTCAAGAAGTTAAAGGGAACCAACCACCCATGATCTAAAAATGTCTTCATAATTATTTATGGTCCCACAGAATACCATGGAAAAAATATTTTTCTTTTGCAGAGTGGACCCGTTTTCAAAATGAACCTAGGTCTGCGAAATTTCGCTTTAACTTACAAAACCACATATTTTTACAAAATTCTCGATAAAAAAAAAAACAAATATCACTGCAAAACCTAACCGAAATCAAGAATAACAGACAGTTATTGTTTATGCGCTTCCTCTGTTGTTTGCCACTTCTTTATTCTTTCATTATAGAAGTATTTGTGATTGACTTGTATGTCCTGGTAATATGTTAAATGGTGTATACTTTCTTTTGACCCGTATTTGAACTCAGTGAAATCATGAGAAGTAATCAATGCCTGCCATGCTCTAGTATAAACTGAAATGAAAACTGAAAGAATGAAAATGAAGAATGGAATGCGATCCATCTAGAAATGTTTTAGCGGATGAAATATGTCCCGTTTTAATATGGAAGAAACGAATCAATGCTAAAAGGAATTTGTGAAAAAATGGCGATGACTGTATTTCGAAATGGCCAATTCAATGGTTTCAGCAGAAAATTGCAAACATCGAAATGAGAAATTACTCGATTAAATTGAAAAGCTTTTTCGTACCTTAAAAAAACTCCTCAATTATTAGATAAGAACGAATAGCAATATTTCCTAAATGTTATGAGCTGAAATCTAAGATATTAGGATTCAATAAAAAATGAAAAATGGGAAAAAAAATTAATTTCATTTAAATGCAAATACAACCTGCTAATGGTAAAAGTTTTGATAATTAGAGAAAAGTTTTGATATTTATGTAATGAAAATATTTTTTGTCTTTGGGATGTATTTGGTGACATATTTTGAATTCAAGATTATCTAAAAATGCGAATTTTGTAAATTTTTCAAAATTTGAACCTACTTAATTTTTAATAATGAAGTGATTGTGATTGTTTTCTAACGTCACTCTGAAGAGCTACATGATGGGTATTGGCAACGGACCTCGTAATTTTAAATTTCGGACAAGTGACGAGGACGACACCTGAGCTTGCACATCCTCCTCCAAACTTTCTCACTATCACAACTGGAGGACTTGGGACCACAACCAGATTCAACACGTGGCGGATCTTTTGTGGCATCAGAGCTCGAACCTACGACTCGACGAAAACAACGATGGTCGCGAGTCCGCGACTATGATCACTAGACTACCACGAAGTAATTTTTGAATAATTAATGAAAAATACAAATAATTATATAAGGGTAAAGGCATAATTTGATTAACGACTACAATATGAGTTTTGGAAATTGATACAATTCCACTAGAGTCCGTTGTGCCCTAAATGGAATCCACATGGACCTTACAATATAGGAGAGGTGTAATATCGAATATGAACCTGCTTCTGAGGAGTACCTGTCATCCTCTGACTGTGATCAAAATTGCGAAGTCTATAACCAGAAACATTTTGCACAATTTTAGAAAGATGCTTATTTTTTAAAATGAATTGTTACGGATGAGATTTCAGCAATTTTTATACTTCTGTATCAAAACAACTTAGGAAGAAATTGTTATTTCTTTTATTTCTTATTCTACTTTATTTCTTCTCGATATTCAGTTGCCTCCTCCGGAATTAGTCCAATAATTTTCTTGGCAATGTTCTAAAGTTAATTTTAAAGACAAAACCTATGCTGTAATTGGATGTATTTCAGTGCCTCGTATTAATCTTCTATAGAATGTGCTTAACATTATTTTATTTTATTAACATGTGCGAACAGGATGTAGTTTTGAGAAAATGATATCAGCAAAAATGCTTGGGGATCAAATAAAGGATACATAATGTCAGGTTCAAAAGATTACCATTATAATACATTATGATTATAATAATTACATTCAGTTTGCTTCAGCTATATTTACATTGCTAAGATATATTTAATTTAATATCTTATCGTCTGATCGTATTTTAATACCCCGAACAGAATATCATTATCTGCTTTAATAACTCCTCGCTCGCTCAAATTTCTAAATTTAATTTATTAATTAATTTTTATCGCAGAATCTTCTATTTTAATTATTTTTGTTGTTGCCATCGGCAACGTTTTAGTACTTAAGAATGTTTTTCCTTGTATAAATAAAAAAGTATTACAGGAATTTGAAGAAGGTTTGTTCTCTTCTTGATACAAATTGCTTCTGTCTAATTAATTCTATTAATTACCTGTGCCTCCCAAAAGTATGCTGAATTTACGCTAATTAATATTCATTTTGAATCATCCTTCTTTTTCAAGAACTGAAGAGGAAAAAAATATTAGCACACGTTAAAATGGAATTAGGAGAGTCAATTTTATTTCTTATTTTTTTTCATGAAAATTCAAGGAGTATCAAAGAGTTTATCGACGTATCTAAATTATATTTACAGAAGGAATTTTAGAACTGTAATTATTATCCAATTTTTTTAGATTATTTTATTTTATTCCTTCCTAGAATTAAGTTGGCTTCTGCATTAGTAGTCCGTTTATTTTCTTGGCAATGATGTAAAGGTTAACTTTGCGGACAAAGCCTAGGTGGTAATTGGATTTACATCAAAGTCTCCCATTAATCTTCAACGAAATGTAGTTAAAATAATTTTATTTTATATAAATTAAATAACATCAAAATTTTTATCTTATTTCTAAGGATAAAAGCGTAGTTTCCTAGTTGAAAAAGAGTCGAGATAATACATCTGATTTGTTTGTTTGGGATAATAGTAGTAACATTTTTTACTATATTTTTTAGCAAACGTAGATTGCTGCGCTTCCGGAAGCGAGAATAATCCAGCTTGTTTACCTATTCTATTCAGGCCAAATGATCCAGATTTTTCTCGTTATAATGTGACATGTATACAGTTCCACACAAGTAAAAATTGTAATCTTTGTAATACCGGTTAGTATCTTTATACATTTATATTATTCCTCAAATAAAAAGAGGCCACGAAAATTATGAGTTTTATGTATGATGCAATAAATATATTGTGTATATGTGTTAATTTCTTAAATTTTTGTTATAATTTGAAGCTTGATTTCAAACTCTTTAATAAGCTCCACCCCCTCAAATGCAAAGGAGTAAACAAGTCCTTCCTTTATGTACAAAATATACTTAAACATTAAAAAAAAACAATTGCACCACTGTGTGTAAAATCTCACTAAGTTAATCACAAATTAGTTTATTTCATCAAATATTTTTAGTAATAAATTTACTTTATCATTGCAACAAAATATAAGATTAAAAACAGATACGTCTTTTAAATGTTGAAACAATTTAAGTAAGGTGTTTTTAAACCATTAGACAAATCTACGAAATGTAAGCCCTTTGAAAAATTCATTCTGTAAATTCAAAATATTTAGATTTTCTTTGGAAAATTAAATTTATGAACAGCTAATATCATTCGCCTTATCAAAATAAAAAGCATCGTCTTCAACGAAAAGGCAAGAAAAACAGGGAAATTAAAAAGAAGGAAAGAAAGGTACGTTTTCCAAAAAAAAATATAACATCTGAAATTTCATGAATTGTTTTACTAATATTATATATTACTTCAAAAGCGCTTAAATAAGTAGTGGTTTTGATTTTAGACACTATTTCTGGGAGGTATTTCTTACAATGTCCAAGTGTACCAGAACACAGAAAGTTCATAAACTCCTAAAATTGGATTATATTTTTTTTAAAAAAAAAAGGCAACCATATTTCTCAAATGCGTACCTATAATTATCTGACAGCATACCTGATAGCAAGTTCCACTAGTGATGAACAGAAGCGTGAGGAATAATAAAATCTGTCGAATATAGTCGTATATAATAATGAGGAGTGAAATACGTTTATTTCTAAGGTTTAAAGTCCTCACCTATATTGATTCTAATAAGGAATTATTAAATAAAGCATTACAATAAAAGAAAATAATAAACAAAAAAATATACTTTTTTTTTTTTTGTTTATCTTAAAGCGCCTAGATGGTAATTTAATACCTTAACGTCTAATTAGGTTGAAATTTGTTCTTTTTTTTTTCGGAAAAAGCTCTTATCCTCTATTTTAAAGAAAATATGACCATCTGCACGCTAAAATGAATTTATTCTAGAAGTCCTTACTTAATGTGGTATGGAAGCTAAGAAAGTTTGATACTAGCTCAGATATCGCCTCTGTCTTTTCAACCCGAATCAGAATTTAGGAATTATTCTAAATTCGTGCAGTTATACTCCGCGTAACCAATCATTTTCTGAAGTTTGAGGACATTTCAATCTATATGCAATTTTCCCTTTAATGTATAAAGTTAAAAATCATTACAACGTAGAAAGTGAAAAAGGCAAGATATTTTACTCTTTAAGAAACTGATTTAATTTTTAGCATAATGAGAATGCAATTTTAAGCGTTGGTTTTCAGAACCTAATCCAATGTTTTTTTTAAATATCAAGATTAATTTCATATTTTGTTTCCCTTTGTCTTTATGAGTACAGAATATTCTTGATAAGAGACATAACAGCTCAAAAGGGTTTCAGAGAATAGGTTCAATGAAAATTATAAAATTTAGTTCCCACTTCACAAAATTGAACAAGACTGGATTATTTTTATTAGCGCCTTGTTAGAATATCGCAAGGCTTATTGGCTATGTTTCTTTTAATTTCGAATCGTGATTCAAGGACACGGATTGTATCTGAGAGAGTACCTCCTTTTACTAATTTTCGCATCACATCAACGCAACAGTTTTGAGGGTCAGTATCTTATAACATGCAGTAATTAACCTTTAATTTTAACAGCAATTGTTCTTATAAACCAGATTTTTTTATTTCGGTTACTGAACAAATTTGATATTTTAAATTAACTGCATACAAAGTTCTTCCAATTTTTTAATTTTTTCTATTTTTGTAATAATTTAATTAAATTACTAATATTTATAAGTAATATAAGTATTTATGAGAATATCAATAGTTATTTATAATATTTATAATAAATAGTTGAATTACTTATAATTACATAATTAATAATTATATTAAAATATAATTGTACATAATCTATTAATATCGTTATACTCTACGTATTTCTTAATAATTATTCGTTAATCTTTAGGATAAGGCAGAATAGTAAGAAGTTTAATAAAATTTCAAATTCTAGGATTTATTTTTTAATCACACAAAGAACTAAGCTTTATTTTTTTTAAAAAAAAGCATATAACTCGTGTGTAACTGGCTGAAAACTGGTATTTCAGCAGATTAAAATATAAATAAACATACATTTTATGGATATTTTCTTCGACGTCCCTTCTGCAATATAATGTTATAACATTTATCATTTTAATAATGATATTTTTTTTCTTTTACATGGCAGCTAACAGGGAACAAATAAGCGATGTTACTTCAGTTCTGGATGCATCTATTGTATACGATTGCTCTAATGAGAGATCCAATAACATGAGAGCATATGATGGAACAGGTTAGTGAACTTATTATGCTACGAATTATGACGTCCCTGAAATTTTGAATTTAATAATAATTTCGTATTAGCCTGATTGTAAGAATCAGGAGTATTGTGTAAAGATTGAATGATAGAAAATATTCATGATGATTGGAAAAGTTTGATGATGATGGTGTGTAAAGTGATGAAGATTAATAACCATAATATGCAGAGTTGTGAATATTGATTATTGGTGTTTAGAATGGAGAATATTGATGAGGATGATGGTGCACAGACTTTTGAAAATTGATGATTTTCTAATGTGAATTGATGCATGAAAGTCGAATCTCTAGAAGAATATTATTGCGTGTAATAATAATGCATTTCGTTTGTTATATTCAGCCATAACTCTATATATTTTCATAGTATAGTATAGATTTTAAAAGTAAATGTCAACCGTGTAATGACTCAAAATGATGAGATCAGTTGATTTTACCTTCACTTGTTGAAACTAGCAGGCAATGAAAATGCCTTAAAGTACTTGGATGAAGAAGGATTAAGATGAGTAATAAAACGAAGAATGTGATGATTCTGATATAATAATGAGAAAAGTGGTGGTGATAACATCTAGTAAAGTGGTAAAAAATGGTATTAAGAATGAGTGGAGTGGCGAAGATCGATAATAATGATGCATACAATGGTGAAGGTTGAAAATATGTAGAATAGGTGATGATTGATGATGATAATGTGTAGGGTGGGGAAGCTTTATGATGATTGTCTACAGATTATTAAGATTGATGATAACAATCAGAGTGATGAACGATAATAATGATGAGAAGTTTCTTAGGAAATAACTTGTGTGCATAATTTTTATCAACTCTACGCAACACTGATATTAATTAACAAGGGTTACTAATTGCATTAAATTTTATAGCATACTGAATATTGTTAATAATACGAAGAATTTAAATGTGAATTTAACTCAAAAGAAAGCATAGAATTTTGAAACATTGTAAAAGGGAAAATTTGATTATTTTTTTTTTCTGCTTAGCATTTTTATGTTTATTATTTACGTCATTTACTTGTAAGTAATTCGTTTGTTTTGCATATGAAATTATAATACAGCATTCCTTAGAAATTATTTGTTGGTTTTATAAAATATTTCTCACTAAATGAACAGAAATTTGTGAAATATTTTAATAAAGTCAGTACATAACTATATGCTAATTTAAATTATTAAATTCAATTTGATACTCCTTCTGGGTTCATTGTATGTGACTAAAGTGGTAATTATAATAAATATTTTTTTATTATTTTAATTTCAGGTAAACTGATATCTAATCAAACTAACGAAGGTGAACTTCTACCTAACGGTAAAGACCCAGGTGATGGCTTCTGTCCCAAAGCACAAGAATCCATGTGTTTCTTAGCAGGTGAATTATAAGCCCTATAAAAAAATTCCTCAAAATTTAGTGATTGATTTACATATTCTATAAATCCTATCACTAAACTTTGAGATTGTGCAGGCTCTCATTAATATTACTATTGCAGGATTAACATAATTATAAAAATCTTATTTGATTCAAATTTATAACATTAATGGGATGTTAAAATTATAGAATACATACATTTAAATAGTGATCTGATTAGAATTAAATACATGATTTTTAGCTTTATTTCGCATATCTATGGATAATTGTTATTTCAAACAATAGGATTATTAGCATAATTAAATAATCTCAGAATTTATAGTTTAAGACATATTATATTCATCATTCACCACACTCCACATTGTACTAGCGACCGACGGTTTTCGTTCAGTCGTGGGTTCGATCCTTGGCCGCCAAAGACCCGCCGTGTAGCCGGGGCTGATGCACGTTAAATCTGTTCGGGGCCCAAAGTCCTCCCGTTGGCGTGGTGTGGATGTTTGGAGAGGGGGGTGCCAGCTCAGGTGTCGTAATCGTCACTTGACCGTGGTTCAAAATTACGAGGTCCGTCGCCAATAGCCCTCGTGTTGCTTCTAGTGCGACGTTAATAAAAACTAAACTAAACTAAACACTCCACATTGTGTCGTCTTATACCTAATAAGGGCTTCTCGGACATTTCCTCTTTCAGCTAACCTTTTTTGATACTTCATAACGTTATTTGATTTGATACTCTCACCTTATGAATAAACCATGACTTTTTCAAATCAACATTTCAATACATTCTCTCTCTCATATATATATATATATATATATATATATATATATATATATATATATATATATATATATATATATATATATATCTTTTGTTAAAATTCATTACAAAACATTCAAGGTTCAGATTTTAAGTCCACGAGTTTTCCAAATAATAGTTTTATTCTTGGTATTGTTATTGTTGTTCGTTGAGAAAGAGGCAATAAATAGCTATGTTGGCCAGTAACACCGACGCGAAATTTGCAGACCATAGTAACAGAAGAGAGCTTTTTCGCCGTGCATTGAGTTTTATAGTAGGGATTTTCCAGGGACATTTTATCAGTCACATGATCTCACAAGTACTAGATGTATGGTTTCCTAGAGACTTTAGCTACAGACAGACAGACAGTCTAGTAGGGATTATTTATGACAGATTTATGACCATGGGAAAGCGGATTGAAAAATTTTATGAACGCGTGATCTAATAAATGAAAGGATAATTTGGAATTGGATCAGAAAAAAAAAGAACTCTTTACTTTTGATTTAGAGAATGTGAAAAATTAAGGAAATTAAATTATTATTAAGAGAAATTATTATAAACTGAAGTTAAATCATTACAAATTTTCCCCCTCCTCAAGACGCGGATATGCGGGCCCTAAAACACAACTGTATCTTATCGGGGTGTCTAATAAAAATATTAATTTTTAGAATAAGAATTTCTCCACTACTTCAGATCTCATGGATGTAGACCTCCGACTATCTCTTCCCATTCCATATTTCAAGACACGATCCTTCCTGCTTCTTTCTCAAGCACCTTAGATAAAAATTTATCAAGAAATGTCCTACAAGACCAGGGAAAAGTTACAGATCTTTCTTCTAATTCGAAAACTCCCAAATCTGTTAGCATCAAATATTCTGATAGTGGGGTTAATAATAATATTTGTAGCTCACAACCTGATAGAACATTCCATCCCCGCCCACTATCGAAAATCACATTCTCACCCAAAATAATCTTTAAATATAGGATATATTAGGCTGTAGGATGCCTTGATAACAAGTCAGCTTCAATATTAGCTGTCTCTTTTAAGTATTTAACATCATAATCTAACATGCTTAATTTTAAACACCATCTAAATAATCGACCCCTTAATTTTTTTTTTATATTTTTAGTCAAACAAGAGTAGCATGATCTGCATGAATTATTAATTTTTTCCCATGTAAATAATAATTAAATTTATCAAGAGCACATCTACTATAGCCAAATATTCCAGTTCAGTTATACAATAATTTTGTTCGTACTTTCTTAAAGTCTTAGAATGATATGACACTGGATATAATTTACCAGAACTATCGGGCTGTTTTAAAACAGCTCTAATGGCTATTTGCGGAGTATCACAAAACACAAGAGGAGGTAATTTAGGATCATATAACTGCAAAACAGGTTTAGTTATTAATTTAGTTTTTAACAATTCAAAAGCTTTTTGATACTGATCTGTTCATATCTATTGTTGATCTTTTTTTAGAATATTTGTTAAAGGTTCTCTAATTTTAGCATAACAATCAATAAACTTACTATAAACATTTACAGAACCAAGAAAACCTTGAAGTTGTTTTACATTTTTTGGAGGTTGTAATTTTCTGATGCTTTCAATGTTATGATTATCTGGAGAGATGCATCCTTCTCTGACCTCATAACTCAAAAAATTAATTTTATCTTTTTACAAAAACATATTTAGAAAATTTAAATTTAATATTTTCTACTTGACACATGTTAAAAATTTGTTTTAGGGGATCATAGAGTTCTTCTAAAGAGTTAGAAAAAATCATTATGTCATCAAATTAGTGACATGCAAATTTCGAAAATTTATGTTCGTTTGGAATATTGCAAATTGTGCGATTAAATACTGCTGGTGCCTTTTTTAAAGCCAAAAGGTAAAACTTAAGTATACTTGGCATAGTAGATACATCAACTTTAGAATTATACACAACATATGATATAGTACTTTTAAAAACCTTCAAACCATTTAATTAAATTTTTAAATACGTTATATATATATATATATATATATACGTTTGTGATTTTATTCAGTGAATTTAACTAGTTGTATTTAAATCTTCGAGTTTTTCTTCCATTTTATTAAAAGGAACCTTTCAAATGGAAATTTATCTCGGGAACTGGGAAGAATGCTCCAAACCTCAGCCGGCAAGAACACAATGTCCGGTATTCATCGAATCAAAAATAGTTTGCGGTTCTGCAATAATAGAAGTGATTAAATAATTTTTGGAATGAAATCCATAATGGATAGTATTTATTCCATGTATTAATTTCATATTATAACAGTCATTCTTGTCGTAGTTGTATTAACAGACGATACCTAGGTCTAACACTGCCATTTCATAGAGCTTCAATACGGTTTCGGCTCCTATGTTAGTAATTTTACAGCACATTTGAAAAAAATTTCATACGTACAATTATTTAAGGAGAAATATTTCTCTACGTAAAATATTTACGAAAAAAATAAACATAGTTGTTGCTATTTCCATTATATTTCATTATTTTCTGATTTATGCTTTTTATGATATGCTTTTATAATTCTTAGTTGACATTAAAGCTGTATACGAAAGGTTTTTTCACCGCACATGGAATGAAAACATATTCACCAATCTAGAATAAACATTGATTTAATTTATTTATAGGAGATATGAACGTGACACATGCACAAGCGACTATCGTGTTCTGTTCTATTTTTACAAAATGAAGCTACAGAAGCAGTACAACAAACAATGTTCAACAAGCAAAGATAATTTTATTATAATTTCTTGAAAAATATATTAATTTACCGAACATTATTTTGAGAAAGCAGTTATCAACTAGAATATACTACATTAAAGATAGTCATGTATGGATCGTGGCGTCATCTAGTGGACTGCAAAGAAATAACAACTGAATAAATATCGGTGAAGTCTTAGTCATAATTTAGGAAGATAAACTCACTATTTTAAATATTTTTTTTAATTTATAACGTAATTTCTCCCCAAGAATGAATTCTGGTGTAAGACCTACACAGAATTCACAAATATGCTCAAAAATAATATGTTACAATCTGTGATGTATTATTTCCTTTTGATTCATATTTTATATTTATTCATCATACAATTAAGAAAAATCCATTTCATTTCTTAACAATTCCCAATTCAACACACACATTCCTTCTTGTCAAAAAGGTATGTTACAAAAATAAGAAATATTTAAAATAGCGAGTTATTTTTCTCATTTTTCCTCAGAGCAGCGAGTACTTTTTAATAAGAACGTGTTGTGCTGTTATTTCTTTCACACATATCAAAAATATTTCATTTTTCATTGTTTTAACACCTTACACATTTATGGTCAAAAATGTTTTTTTTTTATTTAGTGAACATATTTTTGTCTAATATGTTTTATTTTTATCTCTTTTCATTTATTTAATAGATAGCGTATTTTACGTTTATTCCGCATTCATAGGTGATAGACGGGTGAATCAACATGCTACTTTAACGAGCCTCCAAACCCTGCTCTTGAGAGAACACAACAGACTAGCCACGAGTCTGAAGCAAATGAATCCACATTGGGACGAAGAACGCCTTTTTCAAGAAGCGAGGTTTGACCTTTATTTTTAAGTCACGTCTGAAGTCTTTAAAACTCGCTAATAGGTTATTTCCTCATCAGGAATGTATACTGTCAGTTGTGAAACATTTTATTGAAGTAAAGACGAAATCTCACTGTAAGCTGTTGGATGACAGGAATGTGCTCCTTCTCCTCCGCTTTAAACTCTATCACAATTGGTATTATTCTGTGCTTGAAAATGGATCTTAATTTATATACGTACTTTTATCGAATACATTTCTGATTAAGGTGAACGATGTGAAACACGAAGAAACCAATGTTATTATTTTCACATAATATCAACGGACATGCATATTACATAATTTAAGTACGAAAAAAACTTTTTAACTGTGAATTTAATGTAAAACTAGTATGATTTTGACATAAATTTCAAATGAAAAAACTTTCTTGATTATCAAAAACCCTAATATTTTATAAGAGAAATTTAAATCACGATAATTTTTTAAAATTTTTTTATATATTTTCATGAATTATAGTTATGAAATTTTTACTTCTCAAAACAAACGATAGTGTAAAAATATAAACGACACATTACAATGACAAACGATAGTGTAAGAATATAAACGACACGTTACAATGACAAATGATTTTATAAAATTGCTGAAACTAATTAACTTATGCAACAAGATTACACAAACCATGGTACATAATGCTACAAACAGATAACGCGAAAGCTGATTACTATTTTATAAACATAATCCATATTTGCTGAAGTACCAGTTCTTCGCATGGGTGAATCTAAACACTCAACAAACCAGTAAGCAATTATAAAATATTTTTAATGATAGCACACATCCAATATAATATAAAACAACATATCGAAAAATTCGTTAAATATAATTCATTTTGTAGTATAAAGATAACACTTAAGCAAAGCCATGAGTAATCGTTAAATTATCCTGAAATAATAACTAAAGGGTACAAAATATCCACTAATAAAAGAGTAGTTTAGTTCCTAAAGTTATAAATAATAACATTAAACTCTAAAAAAGTATTGATAAGCAATCTGAAGTGCTTTTTGATAAAAATCATTAAATGTATTTCCGTTCAGACCAAAGATGTATAAATTTACAGCACTACCGACTATGAACACAGCAGTGTTTGACAAAAAGATAAATGGAATATATAAATCAGTTTGCCTAAACTAAAATTTATTTCTCGGAAGAAAAAAATTTTTGAATGATTTATTGAAAAAAGAATAATAAATTTTTTACAAAGAACAACAAAAGAATGAATATAACAATCTTCAAAATAATTCCATTAAGCCTAAAGTGTACGAAACAAAATAGATCATGACATTATAAGACGTAATAAGTGCCGGTTTTTTAAGCACAGTGCAGATAAAATCTTGCTTATCGGTCCCTTCAGCTTTGAATTTTTAAATTCAAAAGGGAATTTAAGAAACATTTCTTATAGGTACACTTAATCGCGACCCATGGTTTCAGCGCAGCAAATTTTGTTCTGGGCGATTACATCTTTCCGCTATACTTTTCATATACACTAACTCTTCTTTTTATTAATACAGATTAATGGGGCTCCATTATTTTTTAAACGATTTCAAAAAATCAAATTGCGTTAAAAGCATTAGAATATGTCTATTTTGAGATGAAAAAGTTTTGTAAAAACTTATTGCATTTGCAAGAAATCACTAAAAATTTTTTTAAGAAAAAAAATGGGGGAGGTTAGAAAAATATCTATTATTTTTTTATATAAAATATATTATAATAAAAAAAATATCTATTATTTTTTTTTGTTCCTTCCACTCATCAGAATAACACTTTAAAAGATTTAAATTGATACGATCAATGATGTAGATTTGCCTAAAAGGACGAAAAGCAAAGTTTAAAATTTATAAGAAATATATATAGCTTCAAAACATTTTCCTTTTTCACATTTTACGAGTTTCATTTATACGAATGGTAAAACTCTCTTCAACCAACGAGGTAGGATTGCGGCAAATTAACGCCAACAATAGGAATATAGAAATGTGTTTATACAACATAAAAAAATAAACACTATACTCAAAAGTTTATTACGTTGCATTACACAAAAAGATGCTTTTACTCGTTCACAATTGAAATAAAGTAATCAAAGAGCATTGATCTGAAAATTTCCTGTTCTCAATTTGTAAACTGCTTTTCGCTAGTGGTTTTGAATTTAATTGCAATCAAATATTGTACATATTTTGTGTGTCTCTTCTTTCTGTTTAATCTTTGAATGACTAAATATTTATATTTTAAAATAACATTAGTTTTATGCATCTACTCACTAATAAAAGCCTCATGCAAGGAAAGTATAATAATAAAACTTCTGAATATGTTGCACAAATTTTACGGCCTTAGTAATAATATCACCTAAATCGTAGCCACGCATATAATACAATTTTCGCGACATAAATGAAGACAAGAATGAATAAAAATAAAATTCTTTTTAACTAATTTTATAATTCTCAAGTTTAGTTTTACATCGAAAATTCTCAACTATCTGAATTAAATTAGTCAGATCCTACATCGATAGATCGAAATTTCATTACAATCCAATTGCCACGAATATTATAACACGCATTAGTATATTAATTAGCAATGCAATTTTTTTCACTATAGTACATTTAACACGAAGGAAAGGCTATATTTCGTATTATTTAAAGTGTTATAATCATATAAATGATAGAAACGCCACCTTTCTTCACTGTAAAAGATTTTAAAAATTTATTCAACGCTATAAATTGCAATGTTAAATTCGATAAATAATAACTATATTGTATATAAGGACAGTTTTTTAAACAGGATTCATTACTTGATATTAAACGACACTCTAAAGAAACCCGAAAAATATTAATGATGGATCTGTTAATTTTGAGCCACAGACACAGTCAATTGATAAGAACGAGAGTTGCGGTAAAATCATAACTGTCGTCCCCCTAGCTTCCATAATGTACTTCACATTAGCTTCGAGGCATAGTTTAATTTATCTTTTACCCACTTAATTTATTAAACTCGGTGGCTTAGGTAAAATTAGAAATAAAAAGTCATTAGTTGATCAGAGAGCATCGCCGACCATATATATATACACTAAGTCACAAAAGTAAGTATGCACAGTAATAGTGATGTACATTATGCACAGTAATGTTTTTCAAAGAGAATAAGAGATATATAATTCTATTACGTTCAAAATTTAGATGTATTTTAAAAAAAAACAGCTAACTTAAATTTAATTTTAACACGAAAAATATCTCAAAAATACAATCATGTAATTTGCAAAAATAGTTTAATTTAAAATTGGCATATAATTCATGTCACAAAAATAAGTGTGCAGGAAAAACGAGGAAAGAGAAGAAAAAAAGATATTTTATACAAGTTTCTTTTACAAGTACTAAAAATTAGTAAGGTAGCATTTGACTTTTAACACTGCTTTTAGTCTTGATGACGTTAAATTCTCTAAATTTTGAGTCACAGAAGATGATTTTTTTTCCACTCCTCCAAAAATACTCTTCTGAGATCATTATTATTTTTTATCTCTTGCTTCCTAATTTGTCTAACAAGGTAATCCCACAAGTGTTCAATGGGGTTAATATCGGGAGACTGAGGAGGGTTTTTTATCCGTTTTTGAAAATTGTAGAGTAACATTCTTGTACAATTCGAGCTGCATGTTTTAGATCATTATCTTGCTGAAAGATAACGATTTCTGAAATCCTAATTTTGCAATTCATTGACGTAAATTATCTTTTAAAATGTTCAGATAACTGAATTGATTCCTTAATCCATCAATTATTATTAAATTACCAACACCAGCCACTGGCATGCAACCCCAAACCATAATTGAACCACCGCAGTATTTAACAGCTCTTCTCCTGTTCTTTAGTTCGAGCTCTGCATTTGCTTTTCTTCACATTTTTTGGTGTCCATCAGATCCATAGATGTTGAATTTACTCTCATCTGAAAAAATTAAAGAATTTCAGAAAACCTGTTCCTGTTTTACATTCTCTTGAGCAAAGATAAGTCTCTTTTTGCGATTAACTTTGCTTACGAACGTTATTCTTCACATGTTCCGATCACGGTATCTTGACTTTCGTAGCACAAGGCAAAGTGTCTCTGGATTGCAAGATTTACCAAATGGTTTTCTACATCAGATTTTAATTTTGAAACACTAATAATTGGATTTTCCTAATTTTTTCTAATAACATCTCGACTTCCTCTAACAGTGAATATGAGTGGTTGATCAATTCTAAACTTGTTTCTGGTACTGCCCTCTGTCCTAAACTGTTCATTAACTTTTTACACTGTAGCAGGACTTTTCCCGATGATCGTAAAGATTTCCCTTTGAGACTTGGTCTCCATTTGTGCAGTTTTATAATTAAATCTTTCAGACTTGTGATGGGTCCTTTTTTTAAGTGGAGCCATTAGTAAAGTATATAATTATTTAGCGTCTAACATAGAAAATTGAAGGAAAATCTTCAGAACTATCCTTAATATACAACATAATCATAAAGAAGTGTATCTAAACTTTTGAATGACTTACAACCTTTAAATTTTCCGATTACACACATACTTTTGTGATGTATAAATATTTTGTAATATAAACAGCATTATACGAGTATTACATGAGTAACAATATGGTAATATATAACAATTGTAATTGTTACATTGAACACTTCCGGCCGTTTAGTTCTGTCACACAAAGATCTGCTAATCTATTTTACTGTACCTAGACATTCCCTTTGATATGTTTAGTTGGTATTCAAAAGTTCAGAAGCTGAGAAAGGTCTGTAGTGGACTCCCTGTACACATCGACCCAACGTGAACAAGCCTACCTCTGCCTCCTCGATAAACAGGATACTGCAACCACAGGGTGAAATAGAGAAAATTAATTAAAGTTTTACATGATTATAAAGCTACTGAATATAATTTACTACAAATGTAATTACGTCATGTTTGAAAGAGAAATTTTATTCTTATTATTATGGTTTTAGAAAGAAGAGAAAATGCAATCACCAGGGCAATGTAGCAATCAATTAAATCTATACATTATTCAACGCCTACTGAAAATGAGATAATAAAAAATTACAGTAATCAAGTGACATAGGAGGGTCCCAAACTCATCATATGGTAGTCGATCGATGCTTCCGATTGTAAATTTCACACTCAAATTGTTACTGGTAATTCTACAATGTTTTAATGAGTAATTCTGCATCGCTTTTCCCAGTAATTTCGTAAATCATACAAATAACTATATACCGTCTCGGGCAAACGAAGAGAATATTAATAAAATCGTTAAAAAGAATTTGAGTATTTACAAAAGGAAAATAGAAGGCGTTATATTTTTTCAAATAGAGAGAACGATTCAATAGTTATTATTAAGCTTACAAGAGTAAAATCTGAAAGAATTTTTTTTTTATAATGGGATTATTTTGTACTGAAATAAAGTCGCAAAAAAGACTAAAGTTTTTATGAGTTTTGTCTTTTACATGCTTATTTTTAAGATATTTTGACAATAGGTTGCATATTCAATTACGTATTTCATAATTGCTTTCATTGCAAAAAAATTATTTATGTATAAATATTATTACTAATTTACTATAAAATAGTTTAATGTTATTTATGTCAGAATGCAATTTATTTTCGTACGCTTTTGTCATGTTAAATAAATATCAAATGGAACTTATTTTTACTAATAAGAATTTCTATTTTGCATTCTTGGCTTTAGGAACTCTCTATAATTTTCCAGTTTATCGGATCTGTTTAAAAATTTTACCGAATTACCGGTAGTATAAAAAAAATCTGTGAATTTCGATCTTACTTATAAAAAAAATCGCTACTGACACTTAGCACAATTCTAAAGATTTATAATTATTAGCGCAAATTTATATTCGCAAGTCCCACATATATACATTCAGCACGTTTCCGCTCATTTCAGACTTTTCAATCTCAGCAGCGGAGTAGATTCCCATTCATTTCAAAAACTTATTTGACCGTACTGCTCAACAGGAATCAGGGGTGTGTAGTCTTTATGGAGATTTTTAATAAATTAATTACACTGATAGCACAAATGAGATACTTCTTTTTAATGGGTTTTCTTCTACTCACATTGTATGCCTGGGTTAAAATTTCAAAAGCTTTTTTTCTCTCATTTTAAAGCGCTCATTTGAGCTGAAATTTTTTACGCACAATTGTTTTGGATGACAATACGATAACTTAACTATAATTAATGATAATTAATTAATTAAAACTAATTATTTAAGGAATTAAATTTTATTCCAAGTTTCTCACCAAGTCGCCAAATGGTTACCAATATAAAAGAGTCATGGCTTAAACTCTCTTTTGTTAATTATTATTTTGTTAAAAAAATTAATGAAAGATAAATTTTTAGTTTTTATTTTTATTGAAAAAAACAAAAAATTATATTACGCAAAATGTAATTATATTACGTAATTATATTACGCAAGTTTGAAAGAAAAACCCAAGTTAAAAAAAAATCATTTTTTACCCTTATTATTCATACTTTCTTTTGTGGTGCATGTCTGTTACCTGACCCGTATATCATCTTAAATATTAATCCAGTCGCAATTTTAATGTCTCTAACTCACTGCTAAGCCCATATACGAGTATATTAAAAAAAAATAGTCACACAATAGCAGTTCAATAAAGTAGCCAAATTTCTCTTCAAAGCATTATATATTACATTCTAAAAAAGGGGAATTATCTCAACTAGTTCATTGTCCACCAACTTCTATGAATATCAAAGGTTATTCTTACCCGTATTCTCAACTCCAATGTGTGTTAATCTCCAATGGAATGCATAAACTTCAACCCTATAGCATCGAGTCCATCGATTAATAGCTGTTCCGACCAGATTTGATGTCACAGGGAAAATTCAGGAAAAATCAATAACTTTTATCCTATTCGAGATTTCAACAAGATTTCAATATTTTCTGAATATTTTCGTTTTGTCGCCAAGTCACGAAAATGGTCATTAAATTCGTCGCTAAGATTAAAGCGCCATTGCTTAAGATTTCCCTGGCTTATCAACGAAATCTCTGTAAATGTATCTTTCTCTTTATAAAAGTAGCGATGCAAAGAAGTGTCATTGCAGGTTCGTAACAATAGGTATTACTTTTAAAATCAACAGAATAATTTTTATCTTAATATGTAGCTCTATGGGGGAAATAAATTCATAAATTTGTAGATTCAAGGAGGAAATTAAGTGGATATTTTAAAAATTTTCATTTCTTATATTTACAGAAGAATAAATATCGCTCAACTCCAATGTATCACTTACAAAGAATATCTACCGTATGTTCTGGGCCCTAATCTCATGGAACAATTCAATTTAAACATCAGAGATGGACCAGATGGAACACTATACAATCCTAACACTCGACCTGGCATCGTGAATGAATTTTCAACAGCAGCCTTCAGACTTCACAGTATGGTAGCTTCGAAAGTCGGTGCTTTGGGCTTGCATTTCGAAGATTTATATTTGAATCCCAAATTAATATGGGAAGGACATATGGACAAACTGATGAAAGGAGTGTGCCAAGTTCCATCTGAAAAATTTGATCATTGGTACACCAAAGGTGTCACGGTTGAACTTACAAAGTATGTAAAAATTGATTTGTTTCTATTTTTAGGATTAATTACATTTTAATTAAAGGAAAAATTTTGTCTATCATGCATTATAATTACTATTAAGTGGTTAGCTCAAAAAGGACATGTGTTTAGAGACAGATGTCACTGCTAAGGCAGTAAGTGTTAGCATTGTACATTGCTATCAGTTCAACGAAGCGGAAACAAATTTGACACTGCTTCATTCGCTATTGTCGTCTACTGATGAGTAGACATTATCTGTGAAATCTAGGAGCTTAATTAT
Organism: Nephila pilipes; assembly: GCA_019974015.1. Taxonomy (NCBI): domain Eukaryota; kingdom Metazoa; phylum Arthropoda; class Arachnida; order Araneae; family Nephilidae; genus Nephila; species Nephila pilipes. The sequence goes on from BMAW01055584.1 coordinate 418,440, forward strand.
ACATCGGAAAACAAGTAATAATCAAAACAACGGGTTGCTTTCCGGTGAATCTGCTCAAAAGAAGACGAAGACGGTCTCATCGGTCGGAAAGGCTTAGACGATGTTTTTTTTGGGGGGGAGGGGGTAAGGGCATCATATGCTAGGATGTCTTGGAAAAGAAAAAACGATCAATTGGCAATGCTACAATAAATTACGCCATTCTCATTTTCCAATCCTAACACCCTACTTCCTTTTCCAAACATGGGTACTTTTTTAACCTCTCTCGTTTTTCACATATTGCCACAAAAAAATATTTTCAGAAGTAAATAAAAACCAGATGAGGATTACATTGAGTGTATTAATATAACATTTTATAATTTTTTATTCAGTTTTCCAAAAGTTAAACATAATATCGAATCTAAATTATCTTTATAACCTGCCATTAAAAAATTTTCAATCATTCAAAATACATAACTGAAAGGTTTGTGCATTTAGTTCTCTAATCATTCCGCACTTGTATACCATTGGTGCAATATCTGACACCAATTGATTTTGATCAGTTTAATCGATTTTATCCTTAGTTTTAGTAGTGATCTTTAATTTCCTCTAACATATACCCAGCGCATAGCACTGTAGTTGAATTTTTTAGAAACCTTTTTCTGGTATTTAAATATAAATCTCATATTTTTATGAAATGTCTGCCCATTCTACTTTATCAAAGAGTTATGGATACAGCTCTAATTCTTCTTAGAAAGTCTTCCTTGTTTAACAATCTCGATATTTTTAAGACATACTTCAAAAGGGAAGATAATTTCGAAAAAACTTATTGCAAATTAAAAACGCTTGATATATAGCATTTGTTATTGAAGCAAGATGAATAAGAATAATTCTTCAAAATGCAAGCATTCTCTAATTTGTATAAAAGCAAAAAATATATAATCCAATCATGAAAACACATGTTAATCAAAGATATTTTCAATAAATAAAGTCAGCTATCAGATATTTAAATTAAAACAATTAAAGAGAGAGTTGAAAATTTCAACGCAAAGTTTTGCAAAGAACAGATTTAGCCACCTAAGGTGCGCTTTTTTTTATAATTATTTTTAATTCACTCAATTAAATACTTAAGAATTAAAGTAAACAATGAAAAACCGGGAAATGGACAATAGTAAACTTTTCCGATATTAAAATTAAAGCAAACGATAAATTATTAAATTGAATAATTTATTTTGAATTTTTATTTTTTAAAAACAAAATTAATATTATATAAATATATAAAAAGAAATATGCTTTCGAAGATGGCACAGAGTTCCAAATATAAAATATTCTAACTATTCTGACCCAAATCTCATTTATTTCTTATTTGTTTGAATATAAATTAAAGTATTGCATCAATCGATAGTAAAAACATATTTAATTTAAAACAAATTTTATTTCCATCATATAAGAGCTTCAAGAGAATTTTAGATGTTACGAATGATAGTCAGAAAGTAATGAATGTTTTGGAATTAAAAAGAAACTAAGAAAACTAGAAAAAAAATTATTATATACATCAGAAAGAGCGACTAAAATTCTACTTTTCTACATAGTCATCAAACAAATTGAGGCATTAATCATAGCGGTGGACAAGCTTTGAAATTCCTTCGTCATAGAATTCTGCCGCCTGCGATCTCAGCCACTCAGTGACTTGCACCTGCAGCTCCTTGTCGTCTCTCCCACGTCTCTTCACCAGTTACGATTCGATCCAGTAATGAATCACCATGTCTGTCGTAAGCCTCCAGAAATGCCAAAGCTGCCCCCATTCGCTTACCTTTATGATGATCTGCAAGCAATTTCGGCACCCATCTTGCACAAAATTTGCGGTAGCCTAGCTTTTGTGAGACAATTTCAAACAACAAAGTCCGTGAAACTTGTGGGAAACTAAGCGAAAGCTCCGTAATTGTGAAACGGCGGTTTTCACGAATCTTTTCATCAACTTTAGCGACCAGTTCGTCAGTCACAATGCTAGGGCGTCCAGTGAACGTTAGTTCGGCCATTTTTAAACTGAATGCACCATTTCCGGATTGAACTTTCATTCATTACGTTGTTTCCGTACACTTCCCAATAAATTTCGATAGGTTTTAGATTTTTTGCCAACAAAAACCGTATCACAGACCACACCTGGCGGGATTTTCAATTTCAGCGCACATTTTAAATTTGAATATCGAAAAAATGGGCAGCATGGAAATGCTCCCGTTGTGATGGCTGGACGCCGACTGAGATGCCGAGCTCGCAGACACCAAAATATACGTGATCGGCGCGCACCTAGCGACTTCAGATGAAAACGTTCCTTACTTTCTGAATAGCCCTCGTATAATGTATTATGGAAAATTAAAATCCTTACTGGTGAAAGTGGACATTAACGATATTATTAACATACAAATTCGCACACACACACGTCTGGTTTCAACTTCATGTTCAGCATTTCGCCATCTTCAAAAATAAACATTGTTATCCAAAAAATCTATAATTTTTCATCATTATTTCCAAATAGATTTTTTATTTTCTTCGTTAAGTAATAAGTGATTCATTCCACGTTTACAAGAATATCAAATAGCCATCAGTCACTAGGCCTTTTAAATGACTTTAACTTATTTAGTGTTACAATTAATACTCAAAATGTAAGATATTTTTCCAAAATTTACTTTAATATCAAATTTGGCTTCTCCCACTTGGTGTCTATATCAACTTCCCATCAAAATAATTTTTAATCGTTCCATATACATATTATGCATCCAACAATTTATAAAATCGATTGCATCATCGTACACTCAATACATAGCTTAGTTCCTTCCTTATGATTTTGTGAATATTTTCAATTTCCTTTGAGGGTTATGCCAACTCTTGTACTTTCATAAGGTGAGTTAACAAACCATGCATTTTTTATTTTTGTTTTTATTTGAACTCTTTGGAATTCTTTCATGAAAACGCTCGTGGATATCTAAGAAGGAAAAAATACTGTAACATCATCTCATGGTAAGTATGTTAGACTTATTTTACACACTTGGCAACATCATTTGAAAACTGAGTGCATGTAATATAGTTAAGTAGTGTTAGATTACTGACAATAAGGCATAGGCTGTTTCACATTTTTAATGTCAATTCTGAATCAAATTTCTATTCTAAATGGGGATTTGCTACTTTTATGACTTTTTATCTATTGCATACACTTTTGAACATAGTTAGGGAGTGTCCGATTAATGATAGTAAAACATAGGCTGTTATACATTTTTTTGATGCCATTCCTGAGTCAAATTTCTAAATGGATGTTTGTTAATTGTGTCTTTTTATCAAATTCACACCATAAAGAACAGTCGTTTATCAGATCACTTAAGAGAATAAGTGTGATTACCAGGAGTAAAGTCTCTGGCAGCAACTAAAAATCATTAAAACTATTCTAATTTTCATGTAATAAAATCAAGAATTCGAAATCATAAAACATTTCCCCTTCATCCCATTACAACTTAGTAAGAAGACACACAAAACCACAAAACAATGCGCGTTTACTTCTGTGAAAATTTATGACTTTCTTTCATCAGACGATTACAAATATAAAAATGTTTATCATTAAAACTCTTCCCTTGTTGTTAAGCAAAAACAGCCATGTGATGTCAGAGATTGTCCCAATTCTAAAACTTTTGATGTATTATCACAAAAGAAAAATTGTGATGTATTTCTATATTCCATAAGAAAATCTACGATTTTTCACAATGAATATGCTGCCAGGTGGGGAGAAAATGCCTGCAAGGCCTTTAATTAGACACATAATTGTTGCAGAGATATCAAGAAACTCATAAATACACATACCTATCTTATTTACAAATAAGATAATCTAATAATAATTGCTAAAATCAAGCAAGTTAACCAACACTCACCTTGAAAAAATAATTAAAATCTAAATGACAGAAATCTAATCTAATGACATTTTGCATGTTAATGAATAACGAGTGCTTTAAAATATCAATACCTCCCAGAGTTATTGTCATCTATAAGACTAAGACAAATAAGATTATATGTAATATCACCAAGCTAAAGAACCTTAAGAATAATTGTATTACGTTATAGTTTCCAGCTGGTTATCATAATTTAATATCTTGCACAAGGTGCCATCCTTCCCCAGCTTCAAGTCCACAATTGACAATTTCTTGCAGGATATCAGAAATGAGTGGGCAAACTTTATAAATATCACCACTAAGGAATAAACCACCCTTTCAACATTACTGGTATGATACCCAAAATATCTTTACAAAATCTTATTCCATTCCGAAAACAATAACTGGAGTGATTGAGATGGAAGGAAGAACAGCCGCAAAGGTCAAGATACAAATAATCTCCAATATGAGCCCTTATTCAATCAATCTTCCGTTAAAAATCCATTCAGAATTAGTGCTCTTATAATTCATTTATACAGAATAAGAGATATTAAATGCTACAGCAGACGCAGCTATATTCCATCAAGCGATTTTCAAATACGCTGATGGCCTTTAAAATTGCATCACTATGAGGAAAGCAAACACAAGAAAAAGATATTTATTGTACATAAACAGTATGGATATGAAGACAAAATGATTAAATTTGTAAGCAGTTTGGGGTCTTACAGGAGTGCATTAGTAGAAACAACTGCCACCCCTGTATCTAAAACCACTCACATCGGCATGGATTCGAACTGGGCTTGGATGACAGAAATGAGCAACGCATTCCATGCAGCTTCAAGTCTATGCCACACTTCCTCAACTGTGTTAGCTGGAAAGGGGTGAAAGACTAGTCTCTCAGTGATGCATGACCAGATGTTTTCAATAGGTGACAGATCTGGTGATCATGCAACAATCAAATGCCTTGTGTATCGAGGAATACGACGTGCAACATGTGGCATCGCATTACGTTGTTGGAAAACGGCTTTTGTTAGGTGTCGAAGATAGGGCACAACCGATGGAAGTAAGATGTCAGAAATGTACCTATCTGCGTTCAAATTACCTTCGATCCTTACTGGAGATGTGCATGCCGTGTACTCAATGGGTGCCCAAATCATCAAACAAAATGCAGGTCCCTTATGGCTATATCGAATGCAAGCAGGGCGACGAGCGGTCTCCTCGGAGCCTCAAGATATGTATACGCCATCAGAATACTGCACGCAAAACCAGGACTCATCTGAAAAGATGACAATGGGCCTCTCCTGTATCCAGCTTAGTCATTCGGCTCACCAGAGTCGCCGTCTCTCTCTATGCTGCATTGTCAAGGGAAGTAAAAATAATAGTTGCCGAGCTGACGGTTAACGCTGCTGTAAACATCGTCGCACCGTACGAGCGGATACTGGGCGTGCTGCAAACATGCCCATTTCCTGACTAAAGGTCCGTGATGTGGTTGTATGGTTTTGTAGGGCCGACCTCACAGTAAGTTTGTCGTCTCGGGCATTAGTCATGGGAGGGTGTGGAGTTCCTGCACACCATTCAGTATGACCACTAATTCCATATTTGCATGACAGTGGATGGATTTGACCAGTGTGACGGCAATATCACTGGACGATAATCCACACTCTCAATAGGCAGCAATCCTGCCTCTATTGAGTTCCAACACTTTCCGGTAAACATTTCTTTTTGTTCGAGGCATAACACGATATCCTGAGTAAACTCCGACCTTACAAAATGCTTTCCGAATGAGAAATTCACTACACAACTTTTCTTTCATGCAGTACTTTAGACGTTATTTCTCCCTCCTACTTCGTCTTTTAAATGCATTGAAATACTAATGACTTGCATATCCTAACCTCTTCTTCCTTTCCTGTGATTTTGACGTTCGTCGGATCATTCCTTCCTGGTGTTGCAATTTTAATGGCCGGCAGTGTATTGCAGTTGCACCGTAGTTTTTCCAATCTAACGCCTCTACGCAACCTAAGTAATTAAAAGTGATGTAAGTATAATTAGTGTATTTTTGTTTGAATTAATAAAATATTTTATTTATTTACGCCGTATTTTTTCTTAAATTTTTTCGTCCTTCTTTTCATTGCAAAAAAATTGGTCACCTTAATATTATTCATTATGTGTATTTGTGTGTGGACTGTAATAATTACAGCAGAAGCAAAATATGTATAAAAACGAAATCAAATTTTTTTTATATTTTAAGACTTTCAATTTTTTTGAAACTTAAAACGAGTTCATATGTGAAATTTTATAGAACATTCATTTTTTTCTACATGTCTTACTAATTGCAGACAACCTGATAGCTCATATGGATCCGATTTAAGCTCAACAGACATACAGAGAGGAAGAGATGCTGGATTAGCCCCTTATATATATCTGGTTAGATTTTGTTCGGAAAATCAAATTAAAATCATGACATTTGACGATCTTTCATCGATGATGTCGGCAGAAAACATCGAGCTCTTGAAACAGAACTATGAGTAAGTTTTGTATATATATATATATATATATATATATATATATATTATTTGGATTTAATACTTATATGATTGCTTATAGTTGATTTTGATTTATATATATATATATATATATTTGATTTGGATTTAATACTATATATTTGATTTGGATTAATCTTGATATTGTTATTCCTATTCTTTTAATAAAATATTTCATAAATAATTTTTTCATACATTTTCAGTATATATATATATATATATATATATATATATATATTTTCTTTATATATAATATTTATATTGTCACAAAATATGGAACTTTTAAGGCGATAAAAATTCAGAACACGCGTCACATTTTGTTTGACTAGCATCGAACTTAATCTACACAGTTGTCAAACAACAGTTAGCTTCGTTATTTTGAATCATAACTAAGACGACACGAGAATTTAGACTCCATTTTTTTTTCAAATTCCCTCGTTAAATCTCAATATTGACTCGCAGATCAATTGCTCGGGAACCTTCCTTAAAAGGCCAAAGTTTTTTTTCTAATGGCAGATTATAAACAGTTACAACAAAAAAAGGAAGAAAAAATAATTACAAGGGAACAAAATACAAAATAAGAACAAGGAATGCTGCAACAAAGTTCATCAATCCAACATGTCTCTAGCCACCCAGTAACGTTCAGAAAGAAAAAAAATGGCTTTCGAAGCGCAGTGCAGTAGAGCAGATGAACGGAGTCCATATCCTCACCAGAGCCGCACAGATTGCAAGCCGGAGATGGAGTAATTTTGAATCTAAAAAGATGTTTTGTAATCAATCATGTCCGGTGACTAGGCGGAATTCAGTGACCGCTCTATGTCTTGGACCATTACTCAAATCGGAGACAGCCTTCTTCCAAGCCTTATCTGATATAAAATTGGAAAGATACTCCTGAGCAGGGGCTTTGATAGATTTTTAATAAGGTTTTTAATTGTACAGAGCGACAAAGGAAGAGAAACATTCTGCTTAATCAAAGCACCCCTTTAGGAAGATTGTCCGCTGCCTCGTTACCTGAGACGCCACAGTGGGCAGGACCTCATTGGAAGACAATGGTTTTCTCAAAAGAAACCAGGTTCTCGAGGTGATGACGACAGTCCAAAATGTCCTGCTCTAAGGTAAGTTCATCAGATGCGATGGCTAGCAACGCAGCCTTTGAATCTCAGAGGACAACAGCTCTTGTGAACTTATTCAGGAGGCAGTGTAACTGGGATTGGGCTGTGCGAATCGCAGCAATTTCTCCGTCAAATGCAGTACCTCTTCCCACAGGGTTGTAGAAAGAAAATATTTTGGAGAAAACTCCGACACATGCGCTAGGGCCAATGTCCAAGAGCAACCCATCAGTAAAAATCCGAAGCCCTTCGGGTTCAGGGTAGTACATGTGCAATACTTCGGGTACGGTAGTACATGAACAATCGGGGTGGCTGTCAATTTTATTGTTTTTTGTGGTGGAACGAGGAGTTCTGGTTCAAAAATTAAGCCGAGTGAAGTTTTTAACTGAAGGACTCCCTGACGGAAATCCATCTGGGTCTTTAGATAGTCTTCCTTCAGGGAGTCCTTCAGTTAAAAACCATGTTAAAGGGCCATGGAAGTTTGATTGATTCAGAAATTAATTCGTAAGTAATAGGTAATGAACTTGTGTTTCTTAGATGATGTTAGTCAAATACTTTTGGCTCAATCTTCCTGTCGACTGACGGCGTTTTAGAATACTTAAGTCAGTAAAATATGTTTTCTTGATATATTTGGCTTTATCATTTTAGTATTAAATGCAATTGGGTAAATTATTTTAGTATTGTCCATATTTCATAAACGCCTGAATCACTTCTCAAAATTTTCTGTAATTTATAGTACACTTTATACAATTAGAAAATACTCACTAACAATAAATTATTTTGATAATTTATTTTTCAACTCTTCCAAAAATTAGAATGTTTTAATCATTTGTTGGTCACAAAAGATAATATTATTTATTTGAATAATATGTAAACTAAACTAATTGTGATGAAACCTTAAGTGATTTACAAGAGCTTCTATTATTACGTTAAATAGTGCTGAAGGTTTCATAACCACAAACATTAATAATCAATATTTATATTTTCCTTAATAATTTAAATATAATTTCCCGTATTAATACATTTGTGATACTTCTCAATTCTTCATCTTCCGGGTTTTTTTTAAGTTCCGTGGAAGATGTAGATTTATGGGTTGGTCTACACATGGAATACCATCTACCTGGAGCAGAAGTTGGTCCTACGACAGCTTGTATCATTGCTAAGCAATTTTATCTCATAAAATTCGGAGATCGATTCTACTTTGAACATATAGGACAGGTGCCATCTTTCACGCCAGGTATACCATTTTCTTATTCTTGGTAGATATTCGTTAGTAACTTTAGTTACATTAGTCTAAGTTTTTTCATTGAAAATTTTGGAGATCAATCTTTTAAATGTGTGCTTCAAGTTACCTTGCGTTAATTTTGGAATTTCGGGACAGTTAAATTACGAAAAGGAAATTTTTATTCAACCCTTTGATGAAATGTTCTTGCGAAGGCAATACTCTGGCCCATTATCACCGTACATCTTCTGTATGAAAAACCTTTCAGATAAATTTCAGTTAAATTGGTAAATTAGTGTCACTAAGTCAATTAAATGTTAAGAAAAACTTTAGTCAATTACGTTTTGGAGAGCAATAATGTTGAAAATACCCTGTGCAAACAATACCTCATATGATGCTAAAAAAAAATTTCTTTCATCTCTAAATGAAGAAATTTTAAAAGAAATCAAGGAATTAAGAAAAATAACACTAAATAGAAAGCAAATAGACTACAACACACGAAGTGATTTTATAATTTTGTTTCCATTTCGTAATTTGTTTATTTCGGTCATTAAAAAAATATGTTATGGGTGACAATATTTTTAGTCTGTTTTATTATTCAGTTCCACTGTGAGAACAAACTTATTTATTTTCTGCATAGAACCTCAAAGATAACAACCTAGCTAATTTAATGATATTCCATATATGTAAAGCTAGCTCTTTTTTATATTTAATGAAAAACCTACTACTCTATATAGAACACTTCTAAAATAAGATACATTAGCTAAATTACTATTAAAGTTACCTTTTTTATAACTTGACGATTGAATCCACTCTAAGACCTGAAATAAAGAGGTGAACTTTATATTCTTGAATCTTTTCATAAATTATTTTTCCACTTTGATTAAAATCCCTCTAAGCCTAAATGAATATCGAAAACATTACTATTAAAATTAAAAATTCAGCCGGTTAAAGTTGCGCAGTCCAATTTAAAAATCTAAACTGAAATAGAATGTCATTCGTCACACAATTACAAATTATTTTCTGGAGAAACTATCGACGCATACAGATAAGTACGTAGATTTATATATCAGTCTAAAAATGGGGTTATTTATTTTTGTACGTAAAAAAAAGGAATTAACCATAAGTACTTGTATGTATTAAATATGTTGATATTATAAATTAATAATTTCGTATATTCTCTAAAACTATACTTGAGAAAAATGCAAGTAAGAATCAGTATGATTGATCCATGTTCTTATGTTAATCATATCTTCAGACAAGTACGGGTATCATGACCCCGAGGCACCTTAGTGATCTTTTCTTTCCCATGGGGTTTACTGTCTCTGGTAAACACGGGTGACGCACTCTCGGGATACCCTAGCGATCCTTCTCTATATTCGACCCTCCTTCTTGTCAACCATTTTTACCTTTTTTTCAACTTCACGTCTAGACCACAGTTTAATCTTGTTTGACACAGCATAGCCATATCTGGCTCTTGCGCCAATAAACTTTATATTCATTCATTATGTTAATCATATATCGATTCGTTTGTATCCATCGCGTTAGTGGTCAGTTTTATAGAAGCTTGACTACATTACTTAATCGGTCAGTCACAGCAAATATAACACGACTTTATGGAATGTTTATCAGTTTGCTACATATAAGATTTCTTCGTAAAAATATTTGTGTTTTAATACACCGTTATCTTTTTTTTTTATTTCAGTGCAAAGGAATACTCTCAAACAATGTTCCTTTTCTCGTTTATTATGTGACAATACCAATATTACGCAAACGCAAAAGAATGTTATGCTTCTCCCTAGTGCAGAGTAAGTGTTAATTTCAAATATTAATCCAAATGAACGTTTTTAATGACGGAGTTATGTTTGCATTTATAAATAAATAGGGTATTAAATTAGATCAAAGGAAATTTATTCAAAACACTTCAGTGGCCGCGGTTGCCTAAGGGTCATGGTCGCAGACTCGCGACCATCGGTTTTCGTCAAGTCGGGGCCACTAAAGACCTATCGTGTAGCCGGGGCTGATGCACGTTAAATCTATCGAGGCCTACGATTCTCTAGTGGCGTAGTGTGCAAGTTAGATATGCGTGGCGCGATGTGTAAGTTAGCATGATGTCCCTTGGAGAGAGATGTCAATTTAGATGTCGTCCTTTCACTTGACCGAGGTTTAAAATTACTAGGTCCTTCGCTAATATTCTCGTGTTGTTTCTAGTGCAACGTTAATAAAACCAAACAAACAATCAAAACTTTTCAATATTACTTTAAAATTTTTGTTTCATTTTACCAGAGGTAAGAGGAGAAATAGATGAGGATTAGAATAAAACATTTCAAAAAGCTACCGTTTTGATTGCAATTCTGAATTTATGGGAACATAATGTAAAACCAGTGCAATTTTTGCTCATCTTCCTATATCTAGATAATTGTATTTATTTGAATCTAAAATATGTATAATGCATTTAAAAGAGCAAAAATAAAAAGGTTTTTAATTGATTACTTTTCTGAAGTTGACAAATATTTTAAAATATTTTTAAGATATAAAAATCGATAGATGAATATTGAAATAGGCAAAGAAAAAAACTGTCGGAAATTGAAAGGGAAAGTAAGCAAACAGAAATTAACTTCATTTTTAATTTTCAGAATTTAACAGCCTTTTTTTTTACTCTTCTGAATAATTTTAAGTGTATTCAAATAAATATAATTATTTAAATTTCAAAAGGTAAGAAGATTTTTCACATAATTAACGTAACGATTAAGAATTTAAAATAGTTGGTAGACTGGAGACTTGAAGTCATGAAGAACTAATTTTAATTTTTCTTACTTAGTTATTATTTAAAATATTACAAAGAAACGTAAAGGTCTTCCGACATTTAAATTGGATGGAATATTTTTTCAGGGGCAGGAAATAGAATTCTTATGTCACTGTTAATATGACATATAGTAATTTATTTTCTTCTTACTAATGCTCCCTTTATGTTAAATAAAATTTTGGAATACTAATCATTTTGTATTTCTACGACAACATAGTCATCAGTGATAAAATAACGAGCAAAATGTTACGTTCTAGCAACTCTTAAGACGATCAAATAAATATTCACTTCTTCGAGATATATGCTACACTTTCAGAATCGTTAATTTATTAGGTACTGATCATTTTTTAAAAAGTTTTTTTTATATATTTAGCTGTCTCAAATTCTGTTTTAACTGCAGAGTAAATAAAATAAGAATTAATAATGTAAAAAATATACATAAAGAAATATAAAGCAAATATATGTATAAAAGAAAACAAATGAAAAATAGAAAGATTTAAATAGAAACAAAAAAGAAATAGAAGGTAAAATCAGCTTTAAAGTTGAGAATAGGCTTATTGTCAGAAAGTTCTGCTTTCATGAAAATATATAAGAAAATTACTTAAAATATGAGACAGTAACCCTAAGCATTATTGCTATGAAAACAGTAACTCATTGTTTATCTGTGATCAGAGAGTGCATTTTAAAATTAAAAATTATTTCTGATGATAACAGAGAAAATTCATTTTGAAATACAAGATCCCCTTCTAAATTCTGTTCTTAATAGATCTGCCTGTTTTTTATTCATCAAAAGATTCTCTATTTCTTATTTAAAAAATAGCCAATTTTTCTGAGATTGTAAGACATATTTTATGAATTAAAGTCTTTTAAGTTTTTTAATCATTCATTCGCGTACTTTAATTCTAATTTTATTCGTCTTTGAAGATTTTCACGGTCTTGTTTACGAGATATTTTCATCAAAAGTGTTTAATTCACCATCTTACCAGAGTTAATACATAAAATTGCTAAAACTAAAAAAATATTTTACCATAATTAAAATTAAGTTTCCATCAAAGTTATACAGATCAGAGCATCAAACACTCCAGGGCCTAGAATCCTCCATTACTCATCACTATAATTGTCCAATGCCGTCGCAGGATCAGGAAAAGGAGACCTATCCGAAAATTCAATAAGATCATTGAGCTATGTGAAAATTCGTTGCTATAAAATAGGAAATTTATGTTAAAAAGTATAAATGCAAGGATGAATCTTTGAGGATGTACCAAGAATGTAAATGATTCTGTCTGTATTAAAATACGATGGAAAGCTCGTAAGAAGTGAAGTAAATGGTTTTTAATCTCTTTCCGTGCATTATTATAAATTCTTTTTTTTTAAATAGAGAATAAATTTTTACAAGAATTATATCTTCATTACATATATATGATTTTCCATATATATAATACATTGTTTCTTTTTTCAGAAATCCTGAAGTGTCATGTAACGAAATTCCGAAAATTGATCTTAGTCTTTGGAAAGACTGGGAAAGTTCATGATATGAACATGCACCAATTTTAATAAATGTATCAAATATTGATGTACCTCTTATCTTTATTTTTTATTGTTTTGTCAACCTGTTATTTTACTTAAGAAGAAATTAAAAGCATAATAATAAAATAACTTTCTTTTATTACATAACTTCTTTTATGATGAAATGTTCTTGAACAATACTGCTTTTAAACGATACTGTTGACAAATCGTTTTTAGTTCATTAATGGTTGAGGTCAAAAGCAAAAAATGCAGTATTTTTTTTATATATATATTTTTCGAAAAGCCAGCGAAATTTTCATTTTTTTTTTTACCACAAAATGTGAAAAAAGTTTTCTAAATTGTATAATTGTACCATTTTTTGTTACATGAAGTTTGTTTTACTTTACATTTCAAATGTTTTTGCAGTATAAGTTTTTAAGAAATCATTTGTGCAGAACTCTTAAATTCACTTGCTATATTAAGCATCGAAAAAGAAATTGCAAAAAATTGTAATTTTTCTGACGTAATTAATATATTAGCAAAAACAAAATCACGAGTTAAATAAAGATGCATCAGTAATATATATTTATGCTTGAAGTTTTTTTTTTTTTTTTTTTTTTTTTTTTTTAATTCACAAAAGATTTAGGGCCCCAAATGATATCTTGCACCAAAGCCTCTTTACAGAGAAGACCGACTCTGGGCAGATTGGAGAGAAGTCATTGTAACTTACTAAGTAATCAGTCAGTTACTAAATAGTTAGACTTGCAAATCTTCATGTTTATTCTGCCTATTAATAATCATAAACATAAAATGTTTGTATTGCAAATGTGTATGGAATGATAACTAACTCGCGTCTTTAGACAAAGATTAAATGAAAATTCAACTTGCCTAAATTACAGCAAAAGGGGATTCGATTTATACGATTCAAAACTTATTTCCTAGGTCCGATTACAAATCTCAGCTTTCCATCCATCACTTAACTTTTTGGAACTAATGTCGTGGGCACTATAATCTCCTTAACCTTCTAACTCCTCTCAACACCTTAACACATCCAATCTCAGATCTCATCCTCAACTTCTATTCAATTAACTTTTATTTAACTTAATTAACCCCCTAGAATTCCATTTCGATAACGATATAGAAACATTCGATGTACTTATCTAACACTGAAATTGAAAATCAAGTTATTTTTTATATAGAGACTACGTATTAAAATAAATTTGAATCCATTATCCCGGGATTTGAGAAATAATATACGTTTAACCATTCTCGTTTTCAATATTGTTATTGAAAGTTTATGCTAACTACATATAAATTGTTTCATATGAATAAATACCTATACACTTTGTGTGTACACTTCTGCGTGTCTTATACACATGTATATTCCTTGACCATGAAAAACAATTAAAACAAATGCTGAAATAAACTAATAAGTAAAGGAAATAGAACATATATAAATTCTGAATCTCACTTATTCTGAATCTCATTGTCATTTATCAGATTTAACCTGTTTTACAAACAAAAAATTCTCTAGAAACAATTGTTATATAAAAAATATGGAAATTTCATAAAGATCAAACAAAACATAATGCAAAAAGATAACAGATAACATTGCAATATAAGAAACCAAATAAAATATGTATAAATATATAAAAAAGCCAATGAAAACAGGCAAAGAATAATCCAAAAATTAATCAGTCAGATAGAGAAAGATCAAATACATGAAACAATTGCCTCGCAATAATAAATATGTATTTAACACTAACATACCAAGATTGTCCACCTTGTTAAAACCAGAAATAAAAATCAAGTCCCTCTATCACAGAGAAAGAGTACTAAAGCAAAAGAATTTCAAATATTTTAAGAGAAACATAATGGGGGAAAGAAAAAAGGAAAAAAATTAAAAAGAAAAAATGCAAATTTAATAACAATAATATAAAAATACAAATTTTTAAGCCAAACCGAAGAAAAAAATTAAAAATTTTGATTATTATATTTTAAATTACTCTTAACAAAGTTCAAAGGAAATTCTGCATCCAATTTTACTTAAAATTATTCAGATTATTGTAAGTACTCTAAGTTTTAAGCACATTACGTAACATTTGGTTATAAATTATGTTTCTAAAAGTATTCAGACTTAAAAAGCTCCAAAACAAGGGAATTTTATGAATCCGAAAGAGAAATGATCCCTTTCGTCATATTTACAACACAAAATTTTACTATCCAATTTTTAGAAAAGTATCTTTTCATGTATATTAATAATAGTATGCAATAAATTTAAATATTCTGAATGAAACAGACAAGAAATGTTTTATTATTATTAGCTTGAAAGAAAATTACATTATCAATATATATTAAATCACTCAGAAATTATTATAATAAAAAAAATTACCTTCATGCAAATGTAAATAAATGCTGGCCTTCTTAAACATAACGACTTTGGCGATTGGAAAGAAAGTTACAGACTTTAACTGAATTTTCCCCGTTACGTCACACCGGGTAAAAACATTTATAAATACGCCGAGAGCCTGAGATGAAGGAGTCTTACGAGATCGTTCGGCAAATAGATCGGGAGTGATCGGAGATTGGCTGAGGAAATGCCGGTAGTGTGCCGAGTGAATTGCCTTAGAGGCAGCGTGCATCTGCCGAAAACTGTTGGAGCCTGCCTTACAAGTGCCGAGTACTACTGCGGAAGTTTGTCTGTAGTGCGAAATAATAAGCTGGTGAGCTAAATGTTGCTGATACAACTGTGACTATCATTACGAGTGCTGTTTTTGTTGCTAAATCTTTGTCGCTAATCTGAGCAAGTGTTGTGTTTCCTATTTGTGCAGATATTCTATCTAAATATTGCTACCTGTGTGTCGTACTGTCTGAATGATTTGCAAATAAAGTGTCGTTTGTCATTATCCTCCGTGTTGGACTGATTTCACTCGCATATACACCAACATTTTATGTTATGAAATAGGAATTTTTGCAGCATATATATATATATATATATATATTGCTATGAAGCTATACATATATATATACATGTTGCTATGAAGCTATACATATATATATACATGTTGCTATGAAGCCATATATATAATATAGAGAAGAGGAAGCTAAGCAGAAAGGTGATACATATGCAAATATCAGCACCATCACACCAGAGAGGACGTCAATGCACACAAACGCGCGGAATGCGCACTCTCATTGCCAAGGCAACTTAAAAGGAGGAACGACGCATTTCGAGACAAACCCTGAAAATGAAAGTGAAATCATACGTTCAGAATATAATCGTACGCTCAGGAAGCGTACGATTATATTCTGAATTATATTCAGAGATTTTTATTTAGACCACGTGGTGAGATGAAATTTAAAATATTTACTATATCTTACATTTGTTTGCTAAAAACGTGACCGCACCACAGAGTGGTCGTGGTTTCGAACTCGTGGCCAGCGTGCCACTAAGGACCCATAGTTCAGCGGCGTTGAGGTACACTAAATATGTCGGCGCTGAAATTCTTGACTTTGGCTAGATGGGAAGTTTTGGAGAATTAGGTTCGAGCACAAGTATCGTCCTCTGTTCCTTGATTGTTGTTCAAAATAATGATGTCGGTGGCAATTACCCCTCCTTTTGTTTTTAAGTAATGAGTAATCAATCAACAGTTTATTGATAAAACGATATGATATGACAACAATTTAAAAGATATATTTATATTGATTATAAAATTAAAATACAATATAATATTAATAAGGTTCTATGAAATTGAACTATTAATTTAAAGTTTCTTTTAAAAATGAATCAAACGTTATCATCACTATCCTGATACAACCATTCTGTCGCAACTTCAACTTATTGAATGAAAGAGTTTGGCAATATTTTTTAACACAAAGTTCGCTATATTAGTTTTATTCAGTACTTTTCCTATTCATCTCCTTTAATTTTTATTTCTGGCATGTATTCTTCTATATTGTTTATTCTCAGGAGTATTCATACAATATTTGTTGTTATGTTATTAATACATAGCATACTTTCTTACTATATTTAAGTCAATGTTAAATTAACTCAATGACACAAAGAAACACGCATAAACATTTTACTAAATAATACATGCATAACCTGGCAAGAGAAGTAAATTATAGGTTTTTAAGCTGGGTATTGGTCTATTTTCAGAAATCAATCAACCTCCAGAGCTCTCCAAATTCCAATTGATCGTATTGTTTCAATGTCAACTTTCGAATTACAGGGCATATACCGAAGCTCAATGTCTTCAAGTTAGGTTGGAACGGAAGATTAACGAGTGAGATGCCAATTGAATGTTTTTCTCGTCACTAAATCTACACTCAAAATTACGAAGTTCGTCATCAATAACCCTCCTGTTGCTTCTATATGTGCAACATTAATAATACAGTCAATTATTTCAATTACAAATGTAAGCCCCATCATAAAAAAAACTTTTTCTTTATTCGCATTTTGACTTTTAAACAGCAGACAGTTAGGTTATAGATCAGTTATTTAAAAGATACAGTCAAAGCAATAAAACTATTTCAACAGCCCAACTGGAGAATCGATGCGTTACGTACTGTCATTAGCGCATTTGACAACAATTTTCTCCATTCTCTCATCAATTACTTGGCTTCGTACGGTCAATTAAGTAATACAATCTAAATAGCCTAACTGAAAAATCTATGCATCGTGTAATAATGTCTTTTGTACATCCTCCAACAGTATTCTCATTCTTTCATCAATTACTTGGCTTTGTACATTTAATTCAGTAGCGTAATCTCAACAGCCTAACCAGAGAATCGAAGCATCGTATAAGTAACATCATTAACACATCTGGCCACAGTGTTCTCATTTTCTCATCAATTTACTGGCTTCGTTCATATAAAAACCCATCCAAGGGCCTAAAAATGCTGAATATACTATACAAAAAAAATGAAATATCGTCAGTTGTAATGATCAATGAAACCTCCCCTCTTCAGTAATTCTTATCCTATATATTACAGAATAAAAATAACTGAAATATCTTTTTGTTGTATATTTGGTAATACAAAATTTATCAAATACAACCTTTCGTATTTGAGAAGTCTAAATTTAAATTTTTACATAATGATTTGAGCTTTTCCGAAAAAAGTATTTTGAGAAAAAGTCGTGAGAGAAAATGGGATTTTAAAAATTAAACTTTCAAACCATAATGCAGAGGTATTCAAACTTTTAAACTTCGGGAACCCTTTGAGCTTACTATTTTCTTGAAGGAACCATTTCATCAAATAGAGGAAAATATATGATATCAAAGCTTTACCCTACTCAAATTTACAAAATTATTATTGCATCTCTATTTTATCACAATAAAAACATCTTAATTAGATAATGAATGATAGGTAGCTAATGGATATTGGGAGGGGCAGGGTTTCTAAAATATATTCTATGAATAATAGACAAAAGCAACATTTTACATTATAACAAATTAATAAAAAGTAAAAAAAATTATTGATTTGGTTGTGATTGTTTTTATTATTGCAAAGTATTTTTACATAATAACATAGGGCATTAGACATTTCACATTTCTTTTGACAATTTCAGGGTATTCTTTTCTAATGTCAATCCAAAAATCCATAATATCAACTTGATTAACGTTTAATTTCTATTGAATGTCGGTCGATAAATCAATTTGTTGTTCTTTATCTTTTATTGCGAATTTGGATGTGTCCGAGTCTTGAGAAGAAGTTTGGATGTAAAATAATTTTTCTTTTTGATCAAGGAAACTTTCAACAAATGTTTTTGCAGGTCTGATAAATGTTGAACCGAACTAATTTTTACATTTTAATCGGAATTAGCGTGTACGTCTACTAAAGTACTATGCAAATTAGGAAAGCATTAATTATTATTTTCCAAAATGCAATCTACCCCAAATTTCAATTTTAAAAGAATAGCGTCAATTTTACTTCATACCTTGAAAATAGTGAAATAAGTGGACAAATATGTGAGCGATTCTTCACCTGAGCAAAGAACGGAGACTAACATGCAACCTAATGCGTCTCGGTTAATATATTTGAAGTACGTGACTTTTACGAAATTTAAGATTTTATTTTATCCATAAAATGTTTATTTATGTTTAATTTTACAATCAAACTTTCTTTAAGAATTTGATCTTTTATAAAAATTAAAATTTTACTAAGATTTTGGTACTTTGATTATACAAATAGCGATCTCTTGCGGAACCCAGTTTGAAGACCTCTGCCATAACGGTTGAAATCAATTTATTAAAGTATCAACGACTTAAAAATTATTCAGGCTTCACATAATTTAAGGAATATTAGTGATATCGTGAAATTACATGAAGTATCCGAACAAAAATCTGAAGAAATTCGAGCAAACGCCATGTCTTTTTAACAAAAGCCTACTTTGGGATCAACCTTTTAAATTATAAAAGATATAAACTTTAACATTCGGGGGAAAAAAATTATGACACGAAAATTGAATAATTCAGAAACGGTAACATCACTGAATAAATTTTATTTGCAAAATGTGTGATAATCAGTGTATCTCAAATGCAAAAATTTATTTTTCTAAGAGGTACAGATCTCGACTCATAGCATAATTAATTTTCAAAAGGTTAAAAAAAAATATTGAAATTTGCTAAAAACAACATGTTCCGACTGTTTTTTGAAAAATTTATTTCTTTAGAATATTTTCAATAATCCTATATCTATAAAACAAGAATTGGAGGAAACTGTAGTATGCATATATAATAGCATATTTCAGAATTTTTAGTATTCAAGTTTAAAGACTATTCGAACATCTGCTGTATCATAAACAAATTTTAATGTATACAGGAGACGAAATAGAATACCAATTTCAGACATAGATTTTAAGGCATCGTTAATCCTCTTTCAAAGTGACCTTAATCAACACATACCAAATTTCATATTTCATACAGATTGACTACACCTGCAGACACAGATATATGATGACTTATCTCATTAAAGCTCACACAACGTAAGTTAAAATATCACAAATGAGATTTGTAATCAAAAATTTAATTAAAAAGTTTAACGGAGTCTAATGAATATTATTAATAATTTTTTATTTCAGATTCTATGTTTTCATAATTTTCATTGGTCTGTTTTTTGTTATATCATCTGAATATTCGATAAATAATGTGCCTCTATCTCAAAGAATAAACTTTTATGAGAGAGATTTACCGCCACGTAAGTATGAAAATATATTATGACACTACCATATTCTTTTTTTTTTTAATATTTTTATAGTTGTTTGTAAGAACTAAAAAAACGATTAGTTTCTTCGTGAATTAATCTCGACTTATTATTTTTATTTTTAATAGCTCAGTCCTTTACCAGTCCAGTTTATAAAAAAGTATTTATCCTTAATACTTTCCATTTTATCTTTCTTCTTATTTAGGTCATTGAATATCAGCGTCATAATCACTTGCGAAATGCATTTTTTGTATTTAAATTACACCTATTTTTTGATGATACGATTATTCTTGTTGTATACATATACATCTTCTCTTATTTATATTTGTATTTCTCTGCTAATAAATTGTTTATTATTTCTATTTAATATTTACATTACATTTATTTATCATTGTGTAAGGTCTGCTTTTTTATGCTTATTCTTCTATTTTCTTTCTATGCTTTGTAATCGCTAAACGGTTTGTCTTATTGTGTAGACTGACGATATAACAGTTAAAGGAAATTTTTTATTCCTCTTTTACAACAAGAAATTTTTTAATGTAATATAGGTAATAAGTATTTTTTATCTTTATTTTACGTAAAAAAATTTAAATCATCAAAATGCTGTTGAATAATAAAAAAGAATATTAACAAAAGTGAAATTTCATTTTTTCCCTACAAAAGTGAAAAAGTATTTTATTCAACTTTATTAACTATGATTTTGATATATCTATTTTAAAAGTGTCTGCATATTTATAGAAAATTTGAAATTGAAATTAATGACGAAGCAAGTTAAAGTACGTTTAAACAAATTTATTTCATCGCATTTTCTGTTATTTATTCTTTCAATGAATGTACTTAAGATCTTAATGATGCATATTTTTACTTTCATAGAAAAACCTATCAATAACATAATTAGAAACACCTTAATCATTACTTGAAAAGAATATCGGTAAATCTTCTAATAATATACAATTGTATTATATTATTTTGTTGAATAATTTTTTGGGGTTTTTTTTTTTTGTTGTTGCTGTTGTCTTTATGCTACTCTGAAAAATGTTAAAGAAAATTTACGCTCTTTTAAAAGTGCATAAAACAATAAAATTATTTTAAATAATGGCTTTTATATGAGCTTTAAAATCATGTTTCTCGTAACTCAAGCAATGCTAATTTTTTTCGTGATGTCTTTTTTTTTATTCGAAGTTGGAAGTATTGAACTATTGCCAGATAATGACTATGAAGAAGCAGACAGTGCTGAATCGTAAGTATACTGTTAATTTTAATATATATATGTATGTGTGTGTGCTAATTTAATGCGAAATATTTAAATATGTTATGTTTGCTTATTAAGTATGCAATAATTTTAATATTGGCGGCAAGATTTGTTTCTTATTAACTGATCAATTCAGATCAGTGATTTTAAAATATTGGATATAAATATTTAAAATATTTTGAACGTTCGTAAGTAACACACAAACTGTACATGAATTAGTTATACCTATATCTTGTGCATAACAAGCATCAAATAAACAGAAAGGAAATGAATGATAAAACTTATTTATTGCTTATTATAGTGATAGTAAAAATGCTTTCAAATTATTATAAATAATAAAGAGAGCTGAGCTTCTAAATTCTTTAGGAAATGGTTCAAGAAATTTCTGTGGATACTAAAATTGTGAACTATAATTGATTATATATAGTGTGTATATATATATATATATATATATATATATATATATATATATATATATGGCTTAAATGTCTTTAAATAAGATTCTTATGAATATTAACGAAATAATCAGTAGCAAAAGAAGCGTTATTATAATTAGGATTGGCATTCGTCAATGTAGCAAGTTCAAAAACTTCTTACAGCAAGTATTGCGAAAAGTTTCAATTGAGGGTGCAGATCGTTAAAAATATTTTAAAATGATTTTAAGTATTCACGTCGGTACATATAGAACATGACATATGTATAATTGGGTTTGTTTTCAATAAAATAAATTTAACCTAATTTCTTAACCTTTCTAAATAAATTCGGAAT
>BMAW01055584.1:455447-599837 GCA_019974015.1 Nephila pilipes
TGTGTGTGTGTGTGTGTGTGTGTGTGTGTGTGTGTGTGTAATAAGTAATTATGAATCTTTACACACACCACATATATATATAATTACACACCAATGCTTAAACAAAAAAACAAGTTAGAAAGCAATATAAAAAAAAATGTGTTAGGAATCATTACTGTACAATTGAGAAAAAAAGATCTACACCAATCCATAAAAATACAGATAAAATTTTATAAACAAAGAAAAGTGAATAAAAATAAATATGCAAATTTAATTATAAGAAAAATGTATTATATATTATAGAAATGTCCACAAGGAAGTAAATTGCACGAAAAATTAAAACTACTGCTATCAAATTTATCAAAAAAGATAAATAAATTGAATAATGGTTAAAAACCAAAACTTGAAGAGAAGCAAAAAATTGGAGAAAAATATACAGTAATAAAGATTGAGCAGAAGTCTGACTAATAATTTAGGTTTTTTTTCAGAAATATTGGCCAAATTATCCCCAGTAACTAAATATATTTCCAAAAAAATGGTTTTAAAAACCAAAGATACATTTAAATAAAAATCTAAAACAAAAAAAAATTCATTTGAATCATGTTTGAAAAAGACAACTGGTCAAACTCAGGAATATCCATAATATCATAGCATAAAAAACTAAAAATATTATAAAAAACACAAAATATACACACATATAAAAAAAAATTATAGGTTCATATCAACAAGGGAAGAGATATAGCAAACATGGAGGAAAAATTACCCACTGTACACATGAGTTGATAAAGCAAAAAAGATAGCAATATCATCTGCCAAACAATGACAGAACTAAATGAAACCTGAATATAAATACAAATATTACAAAATTAAAAAGTTCTTGAATGGAGAAAAATAAATAAAAATGGAAAAATTAAAATATTTAAAACTAATTTAAAAAAACAAAAAAATAATTAATATACATGCAAAGAAATAAAAAGAATAAATAAATAATATAATAGAAAATAGTAACTAAGAAAATAATAATAATAAATATTTTTTTAAAAAATAATGAACAAAATTATAATTTCAACTTCATCTATTTTATAACTTTTATATATATTTTTTAAATTTCTTTTCAAAATTAATAGAATAAAAAAAAGGAAATCCTTGTGTATACATGCAATATAGATTTTTTTTTTTAATGTAAAGGCATATTAACTCATTTGATATTTATAAGTAAATACTTTTATAACATATTTCTCTAAATGTTTCTTCTTAAACTGCTATTAAAGAAAGGAACTTTATTAATTTGGAAACAGTAATTGTATATCTTGTCAGATATATCCTTAATAATCCTATTATTAACTATTTTTAAGTTAATATCCAAAAATTCTGTTTCAATTGAATTTATTTTAGCATCAATATCAAATAAAAATTAATGAGAAGAATGAAATGTTAAATCCAATCTAAAATCAGGAGGACATTTTGAAAAACTGTATATACATATACACACATACATATATACATAATTTGATCACTTTTTTAAATTTTGTTACTTTTAATACCAATTAAAATTTCCAAGCCCCATTAGAGAAATCGAAAAAATTCTGCAACAAATTAAGGGAAATTATATTTTATTGAACAAAATGTATTTATATGAAATATAATTTAAGTAACTACGAGGGTGGTTCGGAAAGAACTTGTATTTGAAGACAGATGGCATTATTAAGGTAAATTGTTATTACCATCGGGTGCTGCCATCTGTTAAATGGAGCCGAAACAAATTTGACTTTCATTCATGAATTAGTTTTGATTTGGTAATCCTTTGTGCCAAATCATAATTTGATTGCTGCCGTGTCGAATTGTCAACGGCATTTTGCATCAAGTTGTCCTCGTCTGGATTCTTCATTATGCACCGGAAATCAAGTAAAAATCAAAACGCTGGGTTGCATATGGTGAATATTTTCCAAAATAAGGAGAAGATGCTTTCATCGGCCGGAAAAATTAGACGAAGAATTTCTGAAATGCGAAAAGTGTAAAGATTCCGAATATGAGTAATTGACACTCGGACAGCTGTCTAGTGAGAAATGATGCTTACTAAAAACAAACCATTTTCAATGCTACCTACACCATCTCTTGGAATTTCTAAGGACTTAGTGTACGATCCTCGTACTGTGCAATCACTACAGTCGCTGGTGCTAAATTATAAGCAATCATAGGACACCTATCATTCAGTCTGTCCATATCCATTAGCTTTTGGAGTGAATATGTTAAGCTTGCCGCTAAAAGACTAGCTGCTGCTCGTCCACGTGATCCTCACATTGTTTACCCGACCCGCGTTTAGTTAGGCCCACCCGCTCTACTCCATCCTCTCCATTAGGATTGCTTATAACATATATATTGTATATCAACTATTCTCGAAAAATGATTTACATGCATTTTTAAAATGATTCTAACTTTGTAATTGTTTCTTAATAAGAATATAAATGAAAAATTGTGACAATGGTTGAGTCATTATACTGAGATATTGTCGTTTCAATCGGATATGATATGAACGTTTCATGGTGGAAGGTTCTTCGGTATTTTTATGAATACAATAAAAGTTTAAATGTTTGTTCATATGACCCAGCTCTGTATGCCGAGGGTTGAGCACTCTTGAGTAAGAAGATGGAATTTTGACGGAAATGTGATCGGCTAGTGAAGTAAGAAATGTAAAAGGATTTACGAGTCTAAAGATAACTTCCCAACTGAAATTCGTGGAAGCTTGTAGATGCATATGGATATAATGTAATGGCATGAAAACAAAAGTTGTATTGGTGCACAGAACTCAATAAATACAGAACTGATGTTGAAGACAAACAAACATCAGGGAGGCCAAGTAAGTTCACCACAGAAGACAATGTATGCCGTGCCAAAGCGTTGACTCAAACCGATCGATGCATTTATCTTAGAGGGATTGCACAGGAACTACACATCTCCTTTGACAGTGTACAGATTATCGTACTTGAGCAACTGGGCTGCCGGAACACCTGAATCGCGGGAACACGTCTCATCCATATCATCTCACTGCGACTGAGTGCAACGATATCTCACAGAGGAATATGCAAATAGGGCTGTCTCTTTAGCATTTAATATGGTTTTAGGCGAAAGGGATGCACTTAATGTAGTTAATAATGTGGCACTTAATGAGTAGCCACATTAAGTGGTAATTAGGAACATTTAATGCGGTTTTAGGTCCTTGCATCGAATCGTTATAAGGGATGAAACGTAGATGCATCTTATTTAATCCAAGGTGAATCAAGTACCAACATTATAAAAATACCTTCCTCTCATCTTCATTGCAAGTTCTACCAATGCCAAAGTTCATCAAGCTATCTTGACTTGGCTACCCAACCTTGATGCGGATTTCTTCTCTGTTTACGTTAGTTTCGATAGTCACGAACAGTTGGAACAAATACTTCGAAAACTAAGGGAAGAAGTTATACGTACACCCAACTCTTTTTTTACTCAATTTTGAAATAACACGGTTCGCCAATATACTTTTTACACGAATGTTTTGTTCTATCACGAATCTCAAAACATTTTTAACTCAAATTTTGACAGCGTAATCAAAAGACGATCGGTTTATGCCCACATATGCGTGAATGACTTGTTTCACTCCATGGCTTGTTTACTTTGTATTCTGAAGTTACGGAGAATACTCGAATTTTATAATAACTTTTTTCTTTATTTCGTTTTACTTCACCTTGAATACAGCATTTCGTTCTTCAGCTTTAAATGCTTGTAGGAAAAAAAATTGACCAGCATAAGCCAAAAGTGGAAACTTTGTAGTACAGAAATCAGCTGTGTGTTCCGAAATTATAACTCTATCAAATACAACAGGTGGCGAAGGTTTTAACGACATGCAAACGGTGGACATCGAAGAATTGATGTTAGATAGCCCTTTGGATGCGGACGATTTGATTGAATTATTGACAGTTTATGATAATAAAGAAGTCGATAATGACGAAGTCGAAGGTGAAGTTCAGCTATTAACAGCTGATTTAATTCGCGAGGGCTTGAAATTTGCTTTATAAGAACAACATTTTCTAACTCATGATCCTGACATCAAGAATTATATAAGCTATTTGAAAAACAAAAAAGCCATTAATAATAGACGTTATAACAACAAAAAACCAAAACAGACCGTTCATAAAGAATGAAACTTTTCGTTTGAATCAAAGTCGACAATTGTGCTGACATTTCTGACACATCTACTGATGACCGCATTTTTGATCCAGTTCGTAATAAACGTGCACTCTTGTTATCGAGTAGCGATGAATAGTTGTTAGTTAGTAGTTTTATTCCTGATTTCATTTTGAATTTTTATATGTTTTATGTACCTATAGACTGAATTTTCCCTGCACTATTATTTTAATTCTTTTGAAATAAAAATGGTTGTTGTTTTTTAAGTATATGTAATATGGATTTGATTATTACTTTGCATGGTGTTTTAAGAAAATATTTAGAGTTTTTCATCTTACACGATTTTTTAAGTTGTGGAACATATCCCCAAATTCACCATATGTTGCATGTATTTTTACATGATTTTTTTGCACGGTTTTCTAAGGAACGTATCTGCCGAGTAAAAAAAAAAAGAGTTGGGTGTACCATTCATTCCCTTTTTTACTAGATTGTCCATCTCTTTGAATTTGTAAAAATATTTTTTTTTGCGCAGGAGAACTTATTATCTTACTTTTTGAATGGCTCTAGTACATTGATTAATGTGTCCCACATATTTTAAATTCCAGTTAGAATTTGTTTAAATCGTGCTAATCTCAAAAAAACTTAAAATTTTCTTCTCGAATTTATATTTAAATGAAGTTGACTTCACTCTAAATGCCTAGTGAGCAAAAAAATAGATGTACCAATCAAAAGTTACTATCGCAGTGCAATGACCACTCTCAAAATGCGTATTTTAATTTACACTTTTGCATTCAAAATCAATCTAACTTTGATATGATTATGAAATGGACTTCAGAAAGGGGAGATAATTCAAAATAGTTTTACTATTTTTTTTTTTCTTTTATAGGCCACCGGGTAAATTGTTTGGAACTGATTTAAGCGCAATGGATACTCAAAGAGGTAGAGACCATGGATTGCCGCCCTATGTACATATGGTAAGATACTGTTCTGGAGGACGAGTAAATATTACATCTTTTGGTGATCTTGTCCAGTTGATGGACTTAGAGAATATTGGATTCCTGAGAAAAACTTACTCGTAAGTCTTGTCTGTTTCTTACTACAATAATAATACTTTTATTTCAATATTGTTGTTTTTCGTTAGTAATATTACGCAAGACTCGGATACTTTATTTTGAGATTTTAGAAATGTATATATCGAAACAGTTCCAAATTTAAAGACATGAAAAAAAAAAGATACTCGAATTCATATAAGTGTAGAAGGCGTGATGAGATTTTTCATCTACGAATCTACACTAGTTTGCTCTTACGCAAAGGGCTGGTTTATCTAGTGGAGTAATTCCATTACCGGATTCTACCATGACTTCGTAGGATTTCAATGATGAGGTTCAACTTGTTTTACTTCGTTTAATAAATGGAGAGGTGGAGTGTGAAAGTACATACACATTAATATATGTACAGGTTATCTCTATTGGGAGTAAACAGTTCTTGTGAGACAGATAGATGGCAGTCTAATTAATTTTATCCTATATCGGCGATGGGCGTTGGAACGCGCTCTGGCGTTTGGAATTTACTTCATCGGGAGTAATGCGGAGGAGAAGAGAAGCGGAATGTGGAGGAAAGAGAAGCGAGAACGAAATGTCGCTCGGTTTTGTTCGAGAATAGGTGGCGCTGCACGAGCTATCACATGACGCTGATTCGTGGGGCCATCTATCGAGTAACTGAGGAACTGGTTTCACAGTAAGTTGGAAAATAGAATTAATTCTTTGATAATTAGCTGGTAAATCCTACATAAAATAGGAAAAAATATTCTTGCAGTTTAGTATTTTGAATTCCTCCTGTTTTAACTGCGATTCCTTTCATAGTTTTCATTTAATTTAAAGTTTTGGACAAAATGATTTCATTTCTAAGAAATGTTGATCGTGTCAAAATAAAAGAGAGAAATAATTCCATTTTGCGGATATTAAAATTGCCTGATATAAATAATGCAAATTGAAAGCGTTATGATTAAATTATTAAAATAGACCTTTGATATGCATAAATCCTTTGACCACTATTTAAAATTACGGAACTGTGGTTACAGGACAACTGAAAATTCTTATTGTTCATCATTAAGTATTTAAGTTAACAAATACACTAAATATTGAATTTATTATATTTTAACTATGATAAAACAGTTAAATTCAGAAAATAAATTACTCGTAAGAACTCCTTTTTTCTTGTAGTAATAGATAGTTGATCTAATTTGAAAAGTTCAATTCTGATGCTACTAATCAGATATTTTTTTGGCTCTTACAGTTTTAAAAGTATACAGTTTTTCAGCATTGAAAGTACAGTATGTCGTTCATAGAATTAAAAAGCCCTAATGAATTAACTGATCATTGTTTAAAATTAGGAGGCTATTATTAGCAGACATTAGTTTCCAACAAAAATAGACAACTGAGAACTTTTATAACAAAAAGCAAACACGCTTAATATAAAACTTATTTCATTCTTCAAAGATTAGTAAAACAGCTATATTCTTTTTAAAAGAAATTACTCCTAAGAACTTCTTTTATCTTAAATATACTGTTATATTGTCAGATATTTTTTTTTTTTATTTTTGCAGTATTGAAAGTATAGTTTAGCTTTTACAGCATTGGCATTTCCCAAATAAAAGTTTGCAGCTTTAATTTTGTTCCGTTACAATGTATACTGCTAGAAAAAAATATCCCGTTATGCATTAAAATATACTGGCAATCAGTTATTTTCTTTATTTTAAATAGTTATTTTTACTGAGACAAAGCTGAGTTTCTTTACTCAAAAAATACTATTCCACAGCAACTAGATCTAGAAGGTGTTTTCTTTGCTCTTTGTTAACAAAATTACGATAGCATTTTAAAACAAGTGTTCCAAAGTAGATTGGAATTTCTAATAATGTATGATTCATATGCAGTTTACAAGAATTATTTTTGTATTAGTTTTGTTTTTTAGGTTTGTGGAAGATATTGATCTTTGGGTGGGATTACAGATGGAGAATCATTTTCCACAATCCGAAGTAGGCCCTACTTCCGTCTGCCTTATTGCCAAGCAGTTCTACTTCCTCAAGTTTGGAGATCGATTCTATTTCGAACACAAAGGAGAAGTGCCTTCTTTCACAGCGGGTAAAATCTTATCATTTTTATTTGTGTTATAAATCGCTTCATTGTCAGATAAGAGCATAAGATCATGTTCTGCAAGATATTAAGTATAAATATTTCTGAGAATCGCTTATAAACGTTTAATAATATGACATGAAGTTGTCGTGAATGAATTCCTATCGTACAAGATGAAAATTTTCCGATTTCTTGTACTTGAGTATGAGGCTAAAATGTTTGGGTTTCAAAATTTTACCTTAATTTAAAAAATATCATTTAATTCGTATCGATTTTATTGATATCTTATAAGTACTTACATCATTGATGAAGTTTATGGCATTTGATATATATTAATAAATAGTTTTCTGCATTAAATTGGTATATTTACAATTAAGAATTTCCGAGCAGTTTTATTTAAAAACTCAATTAAAGAAAAAAATTTTCACTGAGTCTGAACTTAGCTTTATTTAATAAAGTATTCATATTTTTTTTCATTTTCAGCCCAGAGAAAATCTCTGAAGCAATGTTCTCTTGCACGGATACTGTGCGATAACACTCCTATTACCCACTTACAAAAGAATGTTATGCTTCTTCCTAGTTTTAAGTAAGAATTATTTCAACCCTATCTCTACGAATACTTTCCTGGAATTCCCAGGTCCTCTATTTTTATTTTCAATCAATTTTCTTGTCAATCAATATTTATCTTTTCCATCCTTCCTTCACTTAATGTCTAATTCACAGACATACATTTAAGCCTCTCGTGTACCGGCCATTTTGATTTTTTTGAAAATAATATTAATAATATGGAATTTCTATTAGCGTCCTAAAATCTTTACTATATCATAAATATAAATGTAAGAAAGTGCATCCCAAATAGCAAAAAAAAAAAAAAAAAAAATTGTGAAAGTTTTCAATGAATTTTATTTTTCTTCTGATTTTTAAAAAAAATTTTGCTTCTATTTTAATTATTCGTTTGGAGGTTTTCGGTTTGTGAAAAACATTCTAAAATATTTTTAAGATATGGAAGAAAATATAATTTCTCGGAAACCATTATTTTTTGCTCCTTCGTTAATACTTTCTTGTATGTAAATAGATATAACAGTTGATAACTTCTACATTTGAAAACAAAAATAGAAATTCCATAAGATTAACACTAAGTTCACGAAATCAAAATGGCCAGCAGTAGACTGGAACCTAAATAATTATTTATATGATATACTTTTATTACTAATAAATTATTGTGTGTTTGGCGTAGCTTTGACAATTATCAGTTAATTAACATTCAACCCTATCGATTTCATACAATTTTAACTTTTCAAAGTTAAGAGGCGATATAGCAATAATAGGTATCACTTAAAAAGCAAGTTTTATTCATAAATAAACTGAATAAAATCCTGATAATATATAAAAAGTGCAATTTGAAATCTATGAGTTTGTAGAAGACATTTAAATTACGCTTCAAATTTTTAAATCGTAAGATGCATAGGTTTCTTTTGCAACGAAGTAATATGTTTCCTGTTTTTTTTTTCCTTTTGTGACACTTCCGTGCGATTCAGGCAGGCATAGATTAAATTTTACTCTCCACTTAACACATTATTGTCAATAACCATACTATTTCCCAAAACTTTTGAAACTTGCTTGGTAAAAAAAAGAAATATTTTCAAAATTGTCCAAGAATAGAAACAGATAACAATGTTCTGAAAATAAAATTAAAGTTCAAAAGTTTTCTTCCCAGAGTCTTGTTTCTCATTTTCCCGTTATTAGTTTTGAGTGTCTCTCTTAAAACAAAAATGTATTCAGAACTTAAATATCCTCCGCCTTGTTTATTGGTCAAAACGTAATGTATGCGTATTTTCAAAGTGTTATGTAAATTCAGTTTTTGTTAATAACATGATATGAAGTATTATATTCCTATGTTATTCTTGTTAATGAAAAACAACATTATTAGGCTATATAGCAATAGGCTATACGCAGGTTCGGTAGAAATGTTGCCTTAGTTTCAAAATGTAATGAAATTTAAACAAATTAATATACAGGGTTTAGTTTAGTTTAGTTTTTATTAACGTCACACTAGAAGCAACACGAGGGCGGCGGACCTCGTAATTTCGAACCTCGGTCAAGTGACGAGGAAGACACCTGAGCTGGCACCCCCCTCTCCTAACATCCACACCACACCAACGGGAGGACTTTGGGCCCCGAACAGATTTAACGTGCATCAGCCCCGGCTACACGGCGGGTCTTTGGCGGCCAAGGATCGAACCCGCGACTGAACGAAAACCTCCGTCCGCTAGTCCACGACCTAGACCACTAGGCTACCGCAGCCCTTAATATACAGGGAAAACATTTTCCTTTCTGAAAAATACATATAGTTACATTG
Source organism: Nephila pilipes (assembly GCA_019974015.1). Classification (NCBI taxonomy): domain Eukaryota; kingdom Metazoa; phylum Arthropoda; class Arachnida; order Araneae; family Nephilidae; genus Nephila; species Nephila pilipes. The sequence continues at coordinate 465,081 of BMAW01055584.1, forward strand.
TCATTCAAGATGTTTTAAAATTTATATCACGTTGGCGATAAGATTGCGAATTCGCTTTTGAAAGCTTTCCATTGAATCATGTCCCTTGGAATTGCATTCTTATCTTATTGCTGGTACTTAGATCTCCAAAAGTTAATAGTCGGTGTTGTTACTTTCGTGATTTGAGGTACTCCGACAGCAAAAATTATACGGGTCTACCCAATATCACATCAGAGTCCAACAAGATGACCAGGAAGCATTTCTCGAAAAATATTGAATCAATGTCAAGAGGCATACGATATGACACTGTTATGTTGCGATCAGAGATCTTCCAGATTAGGATCGTTAAGGACTCAATGACTCGTGGATGGGGGAAATCAAGAAGTTCACAATGACGATCTTATGTAACAGTTAGTGTAAGACCACCGTTTTCGAAAAAATAGGAAACCCATTGCCGAAATCTCCTACAGCACACCAGACGACATCCTTCGGACTAAGAAGCAGTTTCTGGTGCTATTTCTGACAAAAAGCAATGTTTAAAAATAGCATGATGTCCCTCATCTAAATGACCACATCTACTGCCCAGCCTTTACTGCAAGCCGAGTATCCCTCCATCAACATTTCTGCCATGCTCTATATAATTAATTAAAAGAGGAATGTATGATTTAAAACTGAAACGAAAGCACTTTAAAAATAGTTGTCTTCTGATTGTAAATTTATTTTATTAAAATCAATCACTACACAGCTGGATAAAATTGTCATCACTGTTAATCCAAAGGCAGCTAAGCTATGATGTTAATTAAGAAATTAACATGATTCGTGTAGTTAATCACAAATTAGCAGTCAATAAACTTCTAAAAGTATTTAACCACGTAGCACTATATCTTTATAGAATCAAGCACAGAATGCTCTGAACAGCGTCTATTCTATAATTCAGTCGAATATCATTTGTTCCACAGCTGTTGTAAAAATAACCATTGTGAGAGAGCGCACTATAACACTTTGAACAGACAATTCATCCGAAAAACATGAAACGCACTTTTATCCAGTTGTACTCTTTAGATGTAGATTAATTAATTATATTTATTGTTAGATAAAGACTTTATTTAAATAACTGAGTCGCTTCAATATCGATATTTCATGTTTATTAAAAAATAAAAGAATTCTAAATTATTGTACATTAGTTGAAAAATAAAAACCTCTTTTAACATTTTTATTAAATTTTTCATCATTGCTTAAATCGATATAAATACAAGCATGTTTCTAGTATGTGACCACTTAATATTGAGGGAGATGAAAGACGTTTTTTAAATGCTTCTGAAAATTTCCATTATTTTACGTCATATACTGGACATCATGGTTCCTCATCTTTAGGCTAAAAACTCTATAAATGATATCTGAGAATTCATGAGAATTGCTCAATTTTTTCAAATTTATAATTTTTTTTTTTTTTTTTTTTTTTTTTTTTCATATCTTTGACTCCAAAAGACGTAAATTTATACTTCCCTTTTCTCTACCTCGATCAAAACTACGATAAGAATTCAAACTGTAACTATATCGCTTTCTTTTTTGTCTTCATAAATGCCCTTGGGTATATATAAAGTGGACTAATTTCAAAGTTAATATACAATAATTAACAAAAAAAAAAAAAAACAGTGTATAATATTAGTTTCCTCTTATTATATATATGGTATCTTATTTAGGAATAAAATTTTTAAAAAAGATATAAATAACTTATTAAAAAAGCAAAGAATTTAAGGGAATCTAACGATTCCTTTACGTAACTTTCTGCAACAGCATTCAAACTTTTATTTGAGAAATTATTTGAATTAAAAAAAATACTCGTAAGTTCTACAATATTTTTATGATGAAGCTCATATATTTAGAAGAGATTCTTAAGAGTTTAATGGTATGGTTTCAAAGAACACACTCAATAACTGAAAATATTTTTATAGATTTATATGTAATTATTAGTATTAGAATCTCTTTTTTTTTTAGTTTTCTCAGACACATTGTATCTCAGAAATATATATTACGTAAGAAAATTCTACCTACAAATTTGGACTTATATACATATATTTATAATTTTAGCAATCCTGAGATTCCATGTAGTCAAATTCCAGAAATTGATCTAACTCCATGGAAGGAAACTGTTCAAGAATGAAAATACTTTGAATGATAAGAGAAAATTTGTTGCCTGAATTTTCTGAAAAAGCGTGTTTTTTAGATGTAAAGAATTTCATGGGCTTTTTGAAGTAACTTAATGGTTGTTTGACTAAATATTTTCCTTTAATAATTTTACTTTTTTCAGATGCTCTACAAACTATCATTTTGATAGATAATAGAAAATAATTACGTTGCTTTTCCTTTAAAAATGTAACTTCTGAATAAGTTTTTATGTATCAAAATTAAATAAAATATATTTCCTCGCAATATATAACGTATTGAAGCCTTTAAAAGCAATGTCTGCAAGTACGGCTTATAACAGTAATTTTCAACCTTGAAATTTGAACATTCGATTGTTCAAACGCAAAAGGGAAGATGTTGTGACTCGTTTCTTTGTAAATCAATCGTCAGAAACAGACAGTTTCCATACAGATCATAAGGCTCCCGTCTAACCGCCATTCTTATTTCGTGGACATAATGTTAATTCTATGAAATTTTGATTTTAATTCTCAAATCTTTACTATTTGAATGCAATAAAGTGCATCTGAAAGTGCAAATAATAATGAATGCTTTTGTGGAATTACTTTTTTTCCCCAATTTTTAAACATATTTAAAAATATTTCTTAAAGACCGGAAATCCCACTAGTGAATCTTTAAATTTGGAGTAAAAATATTTTAAATTTGAAGTAAAAGCAATTCTGCAAAAGCCTTCGTTATATTTTGCTCTTTCAGTTACGCTTTATTGGATTCAAATTGTAAAGATTTGGGAACGATAGTCGAAATTCCATAGGATTAATATTACTTGATGGGCCTTACAGCTGCCATCTACCAGCTATTTTAATTTCATGAACGTATTGTTAATCCTACGGTACTTCTTTCTTCCTCAAACCTAGATAGAGCAAAAAATAATAAAAGCTTCAGCAGAATTACATTTTTCATCCGAATTTTAAAAATATTTTTACTCCAAATTTAATGATTCGTTCGTGGGATTTCCGAAATTTAAAAAATTTTAAGCAAATTTCAAAATCGGGGAGAATATGCAACTCCACAAAATCTTTTTTTTTCTCTCTCTCTGTTTCAGATGCACTTTTTGGCATTCCAAATGATAAGAGTCTAGATTTGGGGTCGAGAATAGGAATTCCATAGGGTTAACATTACGTTTACGAAATCAAAATGGTTGGTAGATGGGAGTCTAATGAAAAATTGCTTCCTTTATATACTCATCTATTACTCTCAACTTTATTTGAAGTTATATTCCTCTTTTCCATAAACAAATGAACAAAGTAATTTTTAGCTGGTATTTCAGCAAACATACGAATCAAACAAAGCCCCGACATATTTAACATGAGTTAACCTACATCATGAGAACAATTGTCTTTTAAACTCTACCAATAGGCGACCATATTTGATATTTTTTAATGATAGAAATGTTCAGAGCCCAAAAATGATTTTGTTTAAATGCCTTTTATTTGATGATTTGTATCGAAATGTGTGTGTGTATGCTCTTAAAACTATATCCTAAGATGAATTATGTTTTACTGGAATGAATTTCTCAATTGAAATTGATTCATAATGTCGAACTCAAGAATTTTTGCTGAGAAATTGAGGAAAGTTAGGCTTATGGCAAATTTTCTTAAGTTCAATCTTATTTATAAGAAGGAAAGAATACTAAACTTTTGTAAAAAAAAATTTCAGTAATCCTCATTCAGAATGGAATGAGTGATGAAACAGAACAGGAAACTCTGGTAAGAAATACCAAGAGACTGAGTAAAAAAAATGACAGAACATATGAATTTGGTATACCATTTTGGATCTTAATAAAACAGAAATGGAGCTAAGCTACACTTCCAGATATATCGATTTTTTTTTTATCACGATGCTTTTCATTACAAATTTGGTTCTTGATAATTGTCATCTTAGGCCTTGTTAAAAAGATAAAAGAACGACTTGGTCTCTATGAGTTTGCTATATCAACACCAAAAAAAAAGGAGATAAAATGTAGATTTGGTAAATGCTTTACCAGAGTAATGTAGGCAATCATCCATAGAGTGCCAAATGAAAGAATTTGAAAAAAATTATACTGCCTTTTTTTTCCGGTGCATCTTGATTACAAGGCCAGATTTGGTTCTTGGGCAATAAACACATAATCAATCAAGCCTTAGTGATCCTTAAGACACTAAACACACAACGTAGTGGCAAGCTAAGAAAATAATCCAGATGTAGTTAAAGTTATAAAAGCACGCATGAGTTATGAGTGGGTGAAAGTGAAGTTTAATGGCGCAAGAGCCAGCTGTTGCTACACTGCACCAAACAAGATGTAACTGTGGTCTAAATGTTCGAAAAAAATAGAAAAAGAAAAAAAGTTTGACAAAAAGGGTCGAAAATAAAGAAGGATCGTTAAGAAATCTTGGGTTTAGTTTAGTTTTAGTTTTTATTAACGTCGCACTAGAAGCAAAACGAGGGCTATTGGCGACGGACCTCGTAATTTTGAACCACGGTCAAGTGACGAGGACGACACTTGAGCTAGCACCCCCCTCTCCTAACATCCACACCACGCCAACGGGAGGACTTTGAGCCCCGAACAGATTTAACGTGCATCAGCCCCTGCTACACGGCGGGTCTTTGGTGGCCAAGGATCGAACCCGCGACTGAACGAAAACCGCCAGCCGCTAGTCCACGACCTTGACCACTAGGCTACCGCGGCCCAAGAAATCTTGGGAGCGTGTCACCCGTGTTTACTAAAAACAGTAAACCCCATAGGAAAGAAAAAGTTCACTAGGATACCTCGAGGTCATGATCCCTTTACCCACCTAAAGAGAAGCCCCTGAGGTCCCCTGATGTAATCCCCAAGGGCGTCCAGCTATGTATGAGTTATAATACTCGTAGCTTATAATAAAAGTTACCAGAAAGATTTATATTTTTATGCCTAAACCCACTCCATTTACATATTCGCTTCACGCGCTATCCTATTTTCATTGAAAATTTTCTTTAAGATCAGTTAGTGTTGGAACTGCATTATCCAACGTTTTTACTTATTTCGAGGGAGTTTCTCGGAGAAGTATTTTAAGCCCAAATTTATTCATTTGTCGTTTATCACCCATAGTTTCCCAACTACAATCATCATCTTACGGATCTCTGTGCGTCAACGATGTGCAGATAACCTACAAAGAGTAGGTCATAGATGCAACTGAGCGACGACTTCAAACCGTGCGCTAACTAGTAGAATAGTGTGTCGAAAATGGTTACAGCATCTCTCTAAGTTGTGCATTTTTGCAGATAGTGGGTTCTCCATCTCTGTCCCGACATTCGCATCTCTTCAGAGAGTGAGAAAGTAAAGTTTATTGGCGCAAGAGCCAGATATGGCTGTGCTGCGCCAAACAAGATTTAACTGTAATCTAGACGTGAAGAAATTGAAGAAAAGACAAATTTTTTTTGACAAGGAGGGTCGAAAATAGAGAAGGATCGCTTGGGTAACCTGGGGGTGAGTCTCCCGTGTTTAATAAAGGTAGAAAACACCATGGGAAAGGAAAAGAACACTAAGGCTCCGCAATACTTCAATACTCGTTGTCTTTAACGTACGTTTCCTCGGAGTTAATTTCGACAATCTTCTTTCATTCAGCATAGTTTACATCTGCGGAAGAATTGCGAGAAATCCATGGATATTCTTAAGATATTGTCAAACGCCTCATGAGGAACGAATCATACATTTTATTTCCGAGTGTATCAGTCGATCATTCAGTCTCGAATAGAATACGAATGTATGGGACGATATCTACCTGCAAAACTACCCCTTTCGAAAATTTGACCCACTCACCGCACAGCTCTGAGAATCTGCTACGGTGCATTTCGAACATCTGCACAGAGTCTATGTTAAGTGCAACCAATTACTATTAGCACTGAGACGTAACAATTATCGCGCAATTATTTTCAGAATCTCATCCGTATCATCTCACCTATTACAGAATATGCAATGAGCAAGTCCATCTTAGCAGAGATTGTATGAAGCTCTTCCATCTAGCATCCATCCATTCTTCGAAAGGGTGAGTCATTTGAAGAAACTCAACCTACCTGATGTGGGTGTTCAACAAAGAAACTTCTTTAAATTCCCTCCTTGGAGCTTTCCAAGATTCAAATACCTAAACCAGTTTGTTCCTTACAGTAAATGTACGACACTTCCAATCATTTTTCAGCATTTTTTTTTTTATTTCCACCACTGTCAGTATGCATTTTGTTCCCATATATACGGACGATTCGAAAAGAACCGGATATGTCAGCTGTGATATCTTTTCTAATTAATTTGCGCTCAGTTACCGGCTCGAAACTACTTGTTAGCCGATACTGTCGCTATTTACGTGCCCTTCAGTTGGTTGAAAACGCCCTCATAAGCTCATTATATGTACTGACAGCATGAATACATAGAAACATTGTAAAATCTAGATGATTAGTCACCCAATAGTGCGATTAATATCGTATAAATCATAGAACATCTATTCAACAAAAATTATAACGTCAAATGTTGTTGGTTACATTGCCATGTAGGAAATTTAGGCAAGGAACAAGTGGACTCAGCCACAAAATTGGTTAAAAATCCTCAGTATCCAATTATTTTTCACGCAATCATTTACCAATAAATTTCTATTTAAATTTTATTATTTTTTGTGATTTTGGAGGAAATGTTTTGTAATCTTATCAACAATTGTTTGGCGTATATTGTCCAGATTTGGCTCTTGAACCATGAACACACAATCAGTCCTCCATTCTACAAACGCCCAACTTAGTGGGGGGTAAACCCTAATTTGTTTGAGTTCTTATACAAAATTAGATTTCTGGGTTATACTTAAAATTTTAGTCTTTTAACTTTTACCTGTGATCAAACTAATCTATCCCACTTTATTTCTCATTCTATTTTTAATCACCAGTCGTTTACCAATCTATTTTTAGATAAATATTATCATTTATTTTTGAAACAAAAATATATTACTTGTGATCTTATTAACAAATATTTGGCGAAACTTAGCCAGATTTTGCTCTTCCTACAACATAAACACAATCACAGTCTTGGTCATACACGGTTTGTTTTATATGTATATAAATATAAAAAATTTTAAATTTGGAAAAAACGACTGCGAGTAAATTGTAAAAACTTTACTGTCCGTGCATTTATCCTAGGCGAAAAAATATACAGATGATTACACTGTTTTTTTTTTTTTTTTTGAAAAAAAATGCCCATATTCCAGATTTTTGATTAACTTTATTTATATAATGATATCATAAAAACTTCACAAGAATTAAAAAGTGACTTAAATATGCAACATCCTTTGTACATACATTTTAATCACAACTACATAAGCTTGCATATTTTGTAAGTAAAAAGTGCACTCTTCAGTTTTAAAAACAGATGATTAGTTTTACACAAGGTTCACAGTTTTCACACTCAGAATATGTTCGAATTTAAACAATCGTTTTTTGTAAATAAGTGATTCACTGTCACTTCAGCGCTACTTAAAAATCATAAGATATGGAAAAAAAATCAAGTGAAGAATAATTTTCTTTCACTTCCATCTTCTTTTGGAATGTTCGCAAGATATACATATAGGGATTCTGAAACAAAAATATTAGAGTTTTCATTCAAGTATGTTTTTAAATAAAAGCTTAATCACTTTTTACATTCAGTAAAGCCTGATTAAAGACATTATCGTTACTTTTGTTTTTCTTAAACTGACAAAATTACTAAATGATTTATAAAATATTATACTTTACAGTTTGAGAAGGTGAAAATAGAAATGAATGAAAAAAATCTTTTTATCTCAAATACAATTACTCCTCGGGGGGTGAAGGGAGGGAGCCTCACCTTCTGATAAGTATGGGCTCTTCACAACCAAGGGATGCTTTAGTGACCTTTTCCCTTCTCTGTACAGAAGGGGTGCTAGTGTGTCCTGGACCAAAGTTTTTATTTATTAAAAGACAATAAACTGTATTAAGCAAGAGACAAACCCATGGGAAATAAAAAGATTATTTATCTTCCTTGTTTTGTATTTAATCAAATGTTATGTTTTACTGATAGGTTTTAATTTAACTTCCGCGGTTAAAATTTAACGCTAAAGTAATTTTTATTAAAAAAATAGGGTATGGATACAATAACGAAATATGGGAATTACTTTTATTACTGATAAAAATAAATTACATGTATCAAACTTGAGAAGAAATTCTTAAAGGGCTTTTACAAAGGAGATGAAATATAGAAAATATTTTTATATTATATATTACTTGTATGTTATTTATATTAACTATTATTTATAATTTATATATTATTTATATTACACATCATTTATATTATATATATAATATATAAATAATTAGCAAAAATGTGATATCTATTATGATTATAAACTTGTAAGCTTCCCAAAGTATTCTTTTAAATTAAAAGTAAATCTGAAAAAAAATTATACTCACAAGATTGTCTCCAGGCGTTCAAATCCATTTCAGGTAATTCAGCACATCTTGTTGGAGCATTCCTTTTAAAAAGAAATAATTATTTTTAATTTGAAAAAAAGTGCTATAATGGCCACAAGTATTTGTTACAATAAAATTGTTTTTGTTTGTTTATTAGTGTCGCACTTAGTGGCAACACGAAGTCTATGGGTGACGGACTTTGTAATTTTGTACCTAGGGCAAGAGACGATGATCCACGAGTTGGCACCAAACTCTCCACATTTCCCATCCTGCCAACGTAAGGACTTGCAGTATCGATAGATTTAATATACATCAGCCGAAGTGTACGATGGGTCTTTAGTAAAGTTAGGAGTTTGTTTGGTTTAATTTTTATTAACGTCGCACCAGAAGCTACACGAGGGCTATAGGCAGAATACCCAAGGGGACCAAGCTCACCCAAAGCGTTTAGAGCTGCAAACCGGACCCCCGGGAAACAATCACCCCCACACTCAGCATTTATTGACAAAATAACATAAGATTTACATAATTTTGAAATAAAGGTTAAACAAAATGTACAAGGTATTTGCACAACAAAAAATATACATGACAGAAACACAAGAAACAGTTGAAATTTTCTTAAAGAAATAAGATACACAACAGGTTAAATAGCACAATACAAAAACGTCCACAAACTCGTAAACAAAAATGAAGTATTAGGCAAAGGTGTGAACACATATACAAGACATACAATTGTAGCTACATGGTAAGGGATGATAAAAATATAAAGAAATATAATAAAAGTTTGAAACAATTAATAAATTTGTTGGGTAATTTCAGAGCAGTAAGTACACAGGATTTAAGCTTAGAAAGTAAATAGGGATTTTCACACACGGACCTCAGCCAAATAGGTTTAAGTTTCAACAACAGGACATTTTAAATGAAAATCTCTGATAAAAGGACAAGAGAAAACGTAGTGGTCAGCATCTCCAACAGAGCCACAGAGACATAAATTTGTACTTTTTAAATTAAAACGATTTAAATAAATGAAGGGACCATGACAGGTTAAGAAGCGTGTAATAAAACTAGAATTTGTATAAAAACTCAAATTTGGTCTAGGAATATATAACTGAACCCGAATACCAGCATTACAAGTTGACCACCAGACCTCCCAGTCAGAAAAAAGCTTATTTTTAAGGTCATAACTGTATGAGACTGAGGGGCAGGGACATTCATTTTCTCACCATAAGTGATAGCGAGCTTTGCAAAGAAATCGGCAATTTCGTTACAATAATCTCCGATGTGGGCCCGAACCCAGTGTAAGTTGTAAAAATCAGAATAAGTTGTTAATTTTTCTCTAATGGTATTGATAAAAGCCGATTTATTTCTAGTACTCTGCAGTAGCAATATAGATGATAAACTGTCGGAGTAAACAGAAACTTTAAAGTTATGAGAGATGGCCCACAAAACGGCAAATCCGATTGCTGAAAGCTCGGCCTGAAAAACTGATTTATAAAAATTTAGTTTGAACATGTAGACTCTGTTTAGGACACCCCGGTGGAAGACACACACGGCGAACCCAGTTTCGGACCCGATCCTTGATCCATCAGTGTAAATCTCCCACTCGGAGGGTCCCGAAAATTTGTTAAGAAAAAGAATTCGTTTTTCAGGACGAACAGTTCTCAATGAGATATTTGAATGAAATGGGATATTATTAATTAGGTGAAAAAGTTTAGATTATGCCGCCTCCAAATTTGATACTTAAGAAAATGAAATTTTATGGTCAGATGAACAGGGGGAACGCCAGCAATCACCTGCAAAGCAGAAATGGGAGATGTCCTATAGGCCTTGGTAATTTTTAAAAGGTAAATCTCTGAATAGAGTTTAGCTTAGTAATTTGCGAGGAGTTTAGGTCACCACCCCAAACCCCCGCACCATAGACAATAATAGGTTCTATAACGCATAAGTACCACAGTTTATAATTTTTGAAATTGAAATCATTGAAGGATACCCTATTAAAATTTAATGAGATTATAAATTTTTTCTTTAAGATAATTAATGTGGGGACTCCAGGAGAGCCGGCAGTCAATCAGAATTCCTAAATATTTATAAAATTTACAAATTTTTTATGAAGGAATTCTTTAGTTTAAAAATTGGGTCTCAACTAAAGACGCTGCCACCACGAACTCCCTTGTTGTGGATTGACGGGCTTCTAAACACAACCGAGGCGGTTTCCTCAATGGAGATTTCCAGCCTTAGCCGTGCCAGATGTTCAGCAATAAGATTGATTAAAATATTAGAATTATACTCTAGGTCTCTTCTCGAATTTCCTGTGGGAATAACCGCCAGATCATCCGCGAAAGCTTGAACTAAAAAGTTTTCACATTTAATATTCAAAATAGAATTAAAATATAGGTTCCACAGAGCGGGTGCAAGTACAGAACCCTGAGGACAGCCTTTGGTAATTAGATGCTTTATTGTAAAATTATTATTAGAAAAAATAATATGTCTATTTATTAAATAAGAGTATATAAACTTTTGAAAACAGATTGGAAAATGAAGATTCCTTAAAGTTTTAAAAAGAACAGACCAATCTATGTTATCAAACGCACCCTGAATATCAATAAAAGTAACAGCAACTTGTTCGGTAGATCTTTTGCGTTTGCTATACAAAACCAAGTGGAAAATGGCGTCATCGCAGCCAGAATTTTCTTTGAAACCAAATTGGAGTGGATGAAGAATATTGTTTTGATGAATCCAGAAATTTAATCTATTGACAAAAATCTGCTCAACAATTTTCCCCAAGGTTGGTAACAAACAGATCGGTCTATACGATTTAACGGATGACGGGTCCTTACCAGATTTAAGGAGGAGTCTTAATTTAGCGTCTTATAAAATATTTGGAAAATAAGAAAATTGCGCACATAAATTTATAAATTTTGCTAAAAGGTTAGGGATTTAGAAAAAATATTCTTCCAAATTCCATAGTTCAAGAAATCAAGGCCTGGAGCCTTCCCACCACTAAGATTTTTAAAAACACGGGTCCCTACACCCGTGATTAAACTCGTAGCTAGATCCAAAACGCAGATTATTGCCACAACAGTTAATGCATTTTGCTGTATACACTCAGTTCTGTCAAGCGAGTCTGTAGATCCGCATCGGAAGCAAATTTGATCTTTTACACAATGGTTCTTGGTATGTCCAAACGCCCCTCATTTCATACACTGCATCACATTTATAAATAGTTCAATTCTTACTCGTTCGAAATGAAGGTAAAGATGCGAGAAATTTTTCATATTGAGGTATGATTTGGGATCAACTGTAATAACCCAATTATTACCTCTTTTGTTTTAATTGGAAAATTAATTTTAAAATTTATTATTAAATACTTCATTCTTCTGAATTAAAATTTCTTTTAATGATTCGGAATTATAAGATGCATCCACTCCAATCAAAATGAATTGCGGGTATCTAGCCTTAGGTCTCCTTATATCGTAACTTTTTAAGGTATATAGAGAACTATTTTCTAAATTCAGTGAGTGATAGATTTTAATGGCGCAAGAGCCAAAGTAGGCTATGCTGCGCCAAACATTTGTTAAAATTTATTTAAAAAGTAACAGCCTAAAAACGCAAGAGAAACATAAATAACATACAAAAGATAAAAAGTTAAAAATCAAATGTGGTGTAAAAGGCCAATATATCTTAAAAAGGCAAATAAGTTATGGTGGGGGGTTTCCCCCACCAAGTCAGAAAGTTTTAAAACAGATGATTGAAAAAAAGTCCGGCGATGATGATCAAACACCGGACAGTCAATTAAAATGTGATGAATAGAATAAGGGACATGACAGGAAGGACACTCGGGAGCATCTTCTCCAAACAAAAGATGTTTGTGTGTAAAACGAGTATGTCCAATGCGAAGGCGAGTCAATCTGACATCGGCTCTTCGCACTGGAAATACAGGCCATTCTCCAATGATCGGCTTTACCGAGTGTAATTTGTTATTAATTTGAAGACTCCACGATTCCTGCCATGTCTGATGAATGAGCATTAAAATATGACGTCGAATGTCCTCAAATGGGACTGCGAGCTGCAGAGGATTCGTTGCCGAACGTGCAGCCGAGTCCGCTTGTTCATTTCCTAAAATACCTACATGACTAGGTATCCAGCAGAATTTCATGTCATAACCCCTGCTATAAAGCTGACAAATAATATCGGCAATTTCAACCACGATAGGATTACTTCTATCGTCCAGATATACCAATGTTTCCAGGACGCTCCTGCTGTCAGTATATACAACGAACTTTCGAGAACTGGATGTCTCGACTAATTTCAGGGCACAGTAGATGGCGACTGCTTCAGCAGTGTAGACACTGCAGGAAGAGTCGAGCCGGTAACTGTGCCTGATGTCGTTTGAAACGACACCACAGCCGACGTATCCAGTTCCTTTCGATCCATCCGTGTATATAGGAATATAATCCTCATACTGACAGCGATGGAAGGCAAAGATTCTCTGGAGAACAATGGGACATGTGTTGGATTTGTTGAATAAAGCAAAAGGGTTATGGAAAGTAAACCTTGGAACATTCCAGGGTGGAAATTTAATAAAATTTCTTTGTTGAATACCCAAGTCATGTAGGCTGAGTTCCTCGATGAAGTCTTTCACCCTTTCAGAAAAAGGACGGATGAAAGAAGGACGAGCACTGTACAATCTGATTAAAGACGGGCTGATAGAAATGGTCTTTAATGGGTGAGATGGGAGAGATGACATTTTGAAATGATAATAGAGCGACAGTTTCAGGCGCCGCGAAGCCAAAGGTAGCTGGTTACAAATGACATAGAGACTCTGCACAGGTGACGTTCGGAACGCACCACAGCAGATTCTCAGAGCATTATGGTGGACTGGGTCAAGCTTCCGCAAGGTAGTTTTGCAGGCAGATCCGTAGACGACACATCCGTAGTCGATCCGAGACAGAATCACCGACTGATACACTCGGAGTAATGAAGTTCGATCAGCTCCCCAAGAGGTGATGGATAACACCTTCAAGATATTCAGGGATTTCTCACATTTCCTCCGCAGATATAAAATGTGCGGAAGGAAAGTGAGTTTGCGGTCGAATATTACTCCGAGGAAGCGGACGTCAGGGACGACAGGAATAGACGTATTACGGATACGAATGTCAGGATCGGGATGGAGACCCCGTTTCCTACAAAAATGCACGCAACTACTCTTACTGGGAGAAATACTATGCCCATTTGCGTCACACCATGTAACCAGGTTATTGACTGCGGTCTGAAGTCGTCGCTCAATGATACGCATTGACGATCCTTCGCAGGAAATCTGCAGATCGTCAACGTATAATGAGCCATGAACTGATGGTTGCAGATGAGAAAGTATTGGTGACAGATGACAAATAAAAAGAGTGGGGCTCAAAATGCTCCCCTGAGGAACTCCTTCAAATTGAATAAATGAAGAAGATAAAACATTACCAACCCGTACTTTAAATGATCTGAAATTTAAAAACATTTTAATAAAAAGAGGTAAATTGCCTCTCAGACCATAATCGTAAAGAGTGCGCAGAATCCCATAGCGCCACGTACGGTCATATGCCTTTTCGATATCAAAGAAAATAGAAACCAAATGATTCCTCCGTACGAAAGCAGAACGAATCTGACTTTCGAGTAGGAGGATGTTATCTACTGTGGATCTTCCTTTACGGAAGCCACTCTGAAACGGAGGAATGCATTGATTATTTTCCAATTGATATACGAGACGGGCATTGACCATACGTTCTAGCGTCTTACACAGGCAACTCGTCAGAGCGATAGGCCTATAGTGGAGAGGGTTCTTTGGATCCTTTCCAGGCTTCAGAATAGGAATAACGATTGCTTCCTGCCACTGGCTAGGAAACACATGCTCCCTCCATATTCGGTTGAATAGGTGCAGGAGACTGACAAGTGAATCCTCGCTCAAGTGGCGAAGCATATCGTATGTTATACCATCAGAGCCTGGACTGGTATTTTTAGCCAAGGACAGAGCCTTTCTCAATTCCCACATGTCAAAGTCACAGTTGTAAGGGAGTGGTTGCCGACACCTGAAGTTGATAGGTGTCTGCTCAGAACGATTCTTAGTCGCTAAAAATGTAGCGTTGTAAGAATCGGAGCTTGACACACTAGCAAAAGAGTGGCCGATTACATTGGCCACTTCGACAGGTGAAGAATGCACAGCATTTGCAGTTTCCAGTATCGGGATGGAAAATTCCCGATACAGGGAGTTTGCAGCTTTTACCTTTCTCCATAACTGTTGACTTGTGGTAGACGATGTGATGGAAGAGACATACCTGATCCATGATTCCCTCTGACTATGTCGCCTTACTCTGCGAGCAATTGCCCTTGCCCTTTTAAAGGCTATGAGATTTTCAGTTGTGGGATATCGTCTGAAGATACCCCACAATTTCTTTTGTTCCCGGTAGGAGGATTGACATTCCTTATTCCACCATGGTTTACTCATCTTCCTCTGTGATGTTCTACTCTTCGGTATCGCTGCATCAGCAGCGTTCACGATAGAGGTAGTGACATTGCGGACAGAGTCATTAATATCTCGATCTTGAACCATTGTACCGGTAATAACTGCTAACCGTGTGAACATATCCCAATCTGCCCGGTTGAAGCGGTAAGTGGGGGGACGTAATCGCCCCCCACTACCATGAACCTGGGAGATCAGGAGAGGGAAATGATCACTATTATAGAGATCATTTAGAACCTCTAAATTCAGCGACGGTAGCAGTGTCGGTGAACAAATTGCTAGATCAAGGGAATGAAATGTCCTAGTGGGAGCATGGAAATACGTTTTCTCGTCGGTGTTCAGCAGACAGAGACTGTGATCAGAGATCAATCGCTCGATCTGCCGACCGCGAGAATTTGTACCATCATACCCCCACTGAGGGCTGTGTCCATTTAAGTCACCTAGCAGAAGGAAGGGAGCTGGTAACTGTTCGACTAGTCGGTCTAAATCCATTTGTGACACAACATCGTTAGGTGGCAGATAAATGCAGCAGACTGTGATTAATGTGCGAGTATGAATTCGCACAGCCACAGCCTGCAACGATGTGGTCAGTGTAACGACGTTATGAGGACAGTACTGGGAAGCGAATATACAAACACCTCCAGAAGGAGATGCTGCATCAACATCCCGTCGCACACAATGATATCCACGCACACGGGTTGTCATATTACTCTTCAGAAAAGTCTCCTGAAGAGCAATGCAGACAGGTTGGTGCGTAGATAAGATGGATTTGAGATCCTCTAGTCTGGGTCGTAAACCACGGCAGTTCCAGGAAACAAAAGCCATTAATTGGGCGCACTCGAAGGGGAAGGTCCCGTTTCCAGGACCTCCATGGAGTCATAATCTTCGGGCGATGGGTGTAATATCACCGCATCCCCGTCAATGACCCTTGTTTTTTTTCGAGGAACGCTGTTCTTCGAAGCAAGTTTTAGTTTTTGCCTCTGCAAAGCCTTTGACCTGGCCAATGGCCTAGCCTGATTAGCCTTAGCAGAGGAAGTGGTTTTAATATCATTTATTTTTTTTGTTTGAAGTGAAAAATTAGTCTTAGCAGTTGATGAGGTTTTAAGAACTTTTACTGTTTTCTTTTGTTGCGGTGTCTTAGTGTTAGATTTAGTAGATGTAAGAGGTTCCGGAAATTGAGTAGATTTAGAAGCTTTTTTTGATTGGGTGGCCGTTGCGTAGCTTTTTCCCTGTATTGGAGTACGGGAAGCAACCACACGGCGAGCCTCGGGATAAGATAAATTCTGCATCGTCTTCACCGTAGTAATTCTTTTTCTTCTGCCCATTTAGGGCAAGAACGAGAGTATGCAGGGTGGTTGCCCTGACAATTGACACACTTCTCTGCTGCGTTACAGGAAGCACAATCGTGTCCTGTTGCTGTACAGCGAGAGCATGTCATTTGTCCCCTACACGCGTTCTTTGAATGGCCGTATCGCTGACAATTGAAACACCTGAGTGGGTTTGGAATGTATGGTCGGATGGGGAGTCGGAGATATGCAGCCTGAACAGTTTGTGGCAGGGTAGGATTCGAGAAGGTCAAGATGAGGTGCTTAGTATTAAGCACCTTTCCATCTCTCCTAATCGTTATCCTCCGGACACCACAAACTTGCTGGTCTTGCAAATTCTCCAATATTTCCTCTTCCGACACATTCACTAAATCAATTGAAGATACGACGCCACGGGAATAATTCAAATTCCTATGCGGTGAAGTGATTACAGGATACGGTCCCAAAGTCTTCATTTTCATAACTTGTTCTGCTTGTTTTGAATTGTTGACTTCAATTAAGAGGTCACCAGAACGCAGCTTCTTTAAATCTTTGACAGTTCCTAACATTCCTTGAATTCCTTTTTGTATTAAAAAGGGCGAAATTAGAGCAAAAGTCTCAGTTTCTCTTTTAATTATGAAAAAACGGAAATTTGAATTGTTTCGTACGTCTGCAGACTGAGTATGTTCCTCTTCGTTGTTATTCAAAATATGGCGTTCCACGCGGTCAGCCCATGTTTCACCATTTGGAAAAGAATTTTTGATTGCTTTGGGAGCCAAAAACGATTTTCCTTGAGTTGTGTCCATAGTGCCTTATAAGAAAAAAAATTTCACGGAAAGAATTCTAGTTCGATGGGTCCCCGCCAGACCCATCTCCCCACCCTTTCCTAACGCGGAAACGAGTAACCGACGGAGAGATTCGTTTCAGCCGGACAATGTGACCTGCCCCATTACGTGCCCAGGCAGAGGCACAGGTCCAAGGCCGAAGCCGAGGAGGATTTCTCGCAATGGGAGGGAGGTCACACCATCCAGCCACACGCAACCAAGGCTCTCCCTCTGGGAACATTTTGAGGATGACATTCCGAAACTGTCACCGACGGCGCACGCAACTCCTCTCCTCGCACACCCTTCCCTAACCAGGGCCTTTTCCAATCACGCCCATGCGGTCTCCCACTAGGTACCTCCGCATGAGGGGTACTGGGGCCCCGTATTGTTAGAGCTAGGCATGCAGGAAATCGGCATTGATACGCCGTCGGCCTTTTAGTGAGTTAGTAGAGACACCACAAATATTTTTTTTTATTTTAAATATTTTTATAGTTTTTTTTTTTTAATTATTATTATTTTCAACACAAAAGTTAGCACACAGAAGAAATTAAACTGTGTTAGAGTAAACTGTTTCCCGCCTGATATCATAAAATATCAAGCGGAAAACCCCCCAAAGCAGAACACATGACAAAGAAAAAAAAGAGGGGGAGAAGAAGAGGAAAACAAAGATCACTGAGGTACCCCGGGGTTGTGAAGCCCGTACTCATCTCAGATAGATGAGCCCCCTGAGGGGTTTTCTAAATTCAGATTCTATTGCGAGGGCTATAGGTGGTGGAACTCAAAATATTTTGAACCTCAGTCAAGTGACGAGGATGACACCTGAGCTGGCATCCCTCTCTTCCAACTTCCACACCACGCCAACGTGAGGACTTTGGGCCCGACAGATGTAACGCACCTTAGCCTTGGCTACATGGCGGGTCTTTAGTGGCCAAGGCTCGAACCCGCGATTCAACGAAAACCGCCAGCCACGAGTCCAAAACCATGATCACTAGGCTACCGCAACCTAGTGAAATCAGGACCAGAACCCTTTATTCGACGAAAACGCCGGGCGTAAGCTCGCGACCTTGACCATTCGAATATCGTGATAAAATTGCTCCAATATATGTAATCTTAGCCTAAGTTCGAGAAAGAAACATTTAAAATATAGAAATAAACATTTATGCAAAATCAAATTTTTACAATAAAAATCACTTTAGTTCGTCGAAGTATAGCTCCCGCATTTCTAGTAAATGTCAAAATAATCAAAGAAAACATCTGAATTACTTTCGAGGTTTTTATATAAATGAATAAAATACTATAAGTAAATTAGATTATATAATAAATATAATTATTATATATTAATACACTTAAATATAAATAGTATAGTTAAAATATTTAAATATTGAATGGCTTATAATTATGAAAGATATGGATATTTGCCTCACTTGAACATTTAACTTAAGCTCAGATTCTTAAAAAATTTCAGTATGAATTCGAAGTTTTCCATATATTTATTTATCATTTTTATTATCGTTTAATTATTGCAGTATGTTTGAATAATTATTTTTCTTTGTTATTTGACAAGATCTTCATTCGCTATCATTAATGCATATCTTAATAGGAATATTAAATGTATGTAATTTTTTTCCTAGAATGTAATAGGTGAGAAAAAATTTTTAAAAATTATTTTTTGTCCAGAATTTAATCTTACAAAATTAGTTACTAATTGAGTCGCTATGAAGCTAACCCGGTAAAATCCAGAAATTAAAAATTAAGAAAATTGATGTTAAAATTTTTGACTTATTAATTTGATCATAAAAGTATCAAGTCTTTTTGAGTGACCTGCATCTATTTTTCACCCCATCTCCACTTGCTTCAAAAATGGTGCCTCCTCTTAGCGATTATAGAGCGAATTGCAAATTTAAATTCTACCCATCAGATTTTTCTCCGTTAATTCGAGGGGAACCCATACTTGTAAATTGTTTATGCAGCCTAATTTTACATAGTGTTCTTTGACGGCAGATTGATATTTATAGCATTTCTTCTAACTCGCATGTCGTTCAGCGTAGGTTATTCTCGATCAGTGTTTTAATCCAATCATCTGAGGTGAAGGGCGGATTATTGGGGCGTTCTTGATCTCCATAACTGAAATCCCCAGGTTTAAACCTAGCAAACCACTACCTCACAGTTACAGTGCCTTCTTTTTCTTTATTCTCTTAGTTACAGCACCTTCGCCATAAACGCGCATATTTTGTTTACCGCTTGTGTCACACATTCATCTTTCCGATAAAATAAAAGCATTAAATGAGGATAATGCACTTTGATTCCATATTCATTGCATATAAAACTAATATCAATTAACATATCGCAACCAAACCTTTTCCTAAATATCCCTGAAGTACCATCTTTTAGAATATGTACGCATGTCATTCGTTTTCAATCATTCTGTTACAATCAAACCTGTTCTTATGCCACCTGGGAGTATGAGTGAGTGAATATAAAGGTTATTGGCGCAAGAGCCAGATGTGGCTATGATGCGCCACACAAGATTTAACTGTGGCCTAGACGTTCTTGAGCCACCTATCGGAAATCGGCATGAACTTACCGGACAAACCAATATTTTGAATAGAATGCTGAGTGTGTAATGTTGTGGATATTATTTAAAATGTTATAAGTATAATCCTGCACCAGTTTTAATCTTTTAACTAGATTTAATGTTACCAAGAAAATGATTCAAGACATTTTAAAATCTATTTCAATTGATTTTTATAGCTTAGTTATTTCCATCTTTTTAGCACAAATAACTTTAAAAATACAATTTTAAAATAACTAAATCTTGTTTCGAAACCAATTCAGAATCATTTATATAGTATAACTTATCAATAAACTTAATTTAAAGCTTTGAAATAGAAATAAAATCCATAATTTGTTCAAAAAATACTAGAAAAATAATTCATATTCACCTGTTACTAGGATATAGCATTACATTGGGCTGTATTTCTTCTATACCAGAATTTTGGCACATCAATTTTCCTAAAGTCACTTTCTTTATTTCTCTCAGTTGAGCTGAAATTACATAAAATCAGTTGAAACTTTCATACAAATTATACTAATATGTATTTAAACGGGGGAAAAAATCAAATGTAGAGCTTAGGTTATTAATTTCAATGTTAAAAGCATCAAAGCTTAAATATTTTAATTAATACGAGGGAGATTTAGAAATTTCTTTAAAAATTTCTTTCAATACTAATTGCAATTACAGATTTTAACTGTAATACAAGGTGTTTTGAAACTCATGGGCAAAAATTTAATGGGTGATAAAAAAAAAATCTAAACAAGCAATTTTCAACCTATAGTGCATTGGCGGAAAGCAAACGGTGAACCGCTCGACGATGTTGTAATGGGAAGCATAAAGCACGAGTTTTCTTATGCATCATCATTTCTACTGTGTATTTCCGGAAACATGGTGACATATAATTAGAAAAGGATCACGTCTCCTTTATTTTTGGAAAAATGAGCAAAAATAATTAAGGCTCCCGTCTACCCGCCATTTTGATTTCGTGGACGTAATGTTAATCCTATGGAATTTTGACTTTAATTCTCACATCTTTATTATTTGAACTATTTGAATGCAATAAAGTGCATTCGAAAGAGCAAAAAATAATGAATGCTTCTGTGGAATTACTTTTTTCCTAAGATTTTTAAAAATATTTTTATTTTTATTTTAATGATTCGTTTTTGAGTTTTCCGGACTTAAAAAAATATTTTCAAATATTTTTAAAAATCGAAGAAAAAAAGTAATTCCACAGAAGCATTCATTATTTTTTGCTCTTTCAGATGCACTTTCTTGCATTCAAATAGCTCAAATAATAAAGATGTGAGAATTAAAGTCAAAATTCCATAGGATTAACATTACGTCCATGAAATCAAAATGGCGGGTAGACGGGAGCCTTAAAAGACAGCTGCAATTTGATATTTTGAATCTAGATCTCGCCTCACGCTAAACGAGATCTAACGAAGAATGAACACATACTTTTTAATCTATATCGAAAGACAAGGATATTAAGGAAATACATCACTCACAAAATTTCTACAACACATCAAGTGAACACTTGTGAACTGAATGAACCCTTTAATCCATCCAATCCGTTCGATCATCTTTTTTGGCATGAGAACTAGAAGTCTCAATCCATCCACAATATTTTGTGAGCCAATTACTAAAGACAATAAGATAGGCGCGTAGTTTTAAATGCTTGCTTTTACAGGCCTGTTTAGTCTAAAACTATTTTAACTATTTTTGTAACGTCGATTTCTTAACTCAATGGAGCAATTTTGCAAAATAATTCCTATTTTAATGATTTTTAAGGATGTGGCGAGACAAGTGATAAACGAAATTCTTTACTTTTTAATCGTTTTTTTTTCCTTTAAAAGCCTACTACGGATGATGTCATAGAACTAAAATTGGTACAATATTCCAAAGAAGCAAAACGCTGCAATATCAAGTTTCGACTTTACAATAGTACATATTACGACGTATTTTAATACACTGAAATAGTACCGAAATAGGAATAACCTACTAGAAAATATTTGTTCATATGATCTTAATAATGGGCTCACGATGCGTAATGAAATCTACAAATTTAAAGAAAAGTTTAAAGACATTGAAAAGTCTTGAAGAATTTCAAATAAATCAGTTAAGGACGTTAATGGAAGATTATATAGTTGCGCACATTTTGAGAGTTCTCAAAAGGTGTTGGATGGAAATTTAATCCGAAATTCTCGATAATCATTACTCGAATCAAATGATGGTCAAATGGTACCAGTGACGGAAGCAATTGCCCTGTTGATATATTTAGTTTCCTTCCGGATGGCAAAAGAATAAGGGGTGTATTTCAGGGCGTTCATTATTCGGTGACAATGTACTTGAGTCCAAGAAAAATTTGAATGAGTGAATGAATGAATGTAAAGTTTATTGGCGCAAGAGCCAGATATGGCTATGCTGCGCCAAACAAGATTAAACTGTGGTCTAGACGTGAAGTTGAAAAAAAGGTAAAAATGGTTGACAAGAAGGAGGATCGAAAATAGAAAAGGATCGCTAGGGTATCAAGAAAAATTTGAACCCAAAAGAATATGGAAGGCGTTGTGAAGTAGAATTCTTGTGATTCTTCACTTTTCCTGTGCAATAAGCTGAAAGCTTTACTGTCCGTCTATTTACTGTCTTACTAGGGCCTTCATTCAGTTCTACGGTCATCTGAGCTAATATTGGTGTTCGTACGATACGAGAGGTGGCTAAATCTCCAATGATTAGTTATTCAAAGCTAATTGTTCGATGGCAGTTTCCATAATTCTTTGTTTCCTGCTATCCGAGTATTCCGCCGTTTTCTTAATACCGTTAAACGCGAAAAGCTATTGCTTGAACTATTTCTAGAATCGTATAACCCATGCAGAAGAACTCATAATTTGTCTCCGATCAAAAGTATCTATATCACGAGTTCCCCCCTTCAAGTTTCCTTTCAATGATTGTTTAGAGAAAACTACAAATATTCCAAGTATTCACCCAGGCTCAGAAAGGTTAAGGCAACGAATGAGATATTTGCATATAAACTTAATACGCAAATATCGCATCCATAAATCAATTAGACTTAGGAATGCATTAAATTTGTACCGCTTCTCAACACTTATTTGAATTTATCAGTACTTCAGAATGTAATATATTTCACATTTGTTCTATCAATATAACCTCTGTTCATTTTCTCTTCCGCTTTCTTATTAGACTTCATTTCATATGTAAAAACAAAAAGGAACTTCAACTTCGTATGACAAAAAATAATTGCAAGGTGGTTTTTTTTTTGTAAATTTAATGCAATCTATTGTGGGATGTACGAGTATATTTTTACAATTTCAAAATTAGTACAAAGTGTTGAGAACACAAGAACGTATATGAAGAAGTCGATAGATAATTAATACATTTCTTTTAATATAATACAAAGGCAGCTTTAAATGTCATTGGTTTTTTTTTTCACTTTGCAAATTAACAATAGGCTTAGATCGAGAAACGTGTTATATCAAAAAAAGTATCGCCTGCTAACTTGATCTACATCAAATCTGGGCAAATATCTTTCAAACAAGATTAATTTATTTGTGTGCATGCATGATGAGCTGGTTCTAAATCACCAAAGGGTTTACTTGAAATTGTTTGGGAAAAAGTCAATTTACCTGATGAAAAGGATCCCGATTGAGCGCCGTGTTCGAAGAAAAATCTGTCTCCGAACTTGAGATGATAGAACTGAATACCCATGATGCAAGTGAAAGTAGGTCCAATCACAGCTCCCTGATTGGGTCTTTCAGCCAATCCCCCAGAAAATAAATCGATATCTCGAACATCCCTGTTTATAAATTAAAAAAGAATAATTTGTAAATAAAGACAAATATATCTCAAAGATTAGTCATTTGTAAACTTAATAGCCACTAATCGCACATGAGGAAGAGCACAGTAATTGTGTACTTAGCACACAAATTTAAAAAACATTGTTTTTAATTGTTAATGTTTAACTATCCATAATAGCTGCTTACTTATCAACTAGAATCTTAAAGAAATGCCAACTATGCAACCTTATATTTATCAAGCACCATAAGAGTAAAAACATTCGATAAAATATAAAGCTTTTTTAAATAACTAGTTAGGGATTCTATTATTTCAATCTATAAGGATTTTACGGTTTCTGTATTTTGACTAAAATTTGTAATAAAATAATTTAAAAAGTGTGGATTAAATCATTCAAAAATTAGGGGACTAAGTCTTTCTAACCCTGTGAAACTTAAAGTACCTCTTATTATACAGCTCTCTTCTCTTGCAACAAAATTTTTAATGTTCTTGCATAACGTATTAAATTTAAATCTCACTTATTCGAAAAATCTTTCATGTTGTGACTATACGTATTAATTTTGAATCAATAAAATCTTTAAATCAAACCATTCTAAAAATTAAAATCATAAAATTAAAATATTTGGGGCAGAGGAATGAGAGTTATATGCTTTCATCAGAAAAGTTAAGTTATGAAATAGAAGCAACTGAAATTCATAACAAGATAGTATATATATCCAAGACAAAGAATTCTTACAATTAGAAACAAAACTTTATAATTTGCTTTTTCAATCAGTATATAAAACTTCGTTGAAAGCACGCTTAAAATTGTTTCGAAAAAACAAAATACTGTAAAAATATCACTCTGGATGGGAATTGAACACTTGTTCATAGAGTTTATTTTCATTGTTATTTAAAGTTTGTTGCTTTCATAAGGCGACAGTTTACCTTTTTTATACTACACCATGTGCTTGACATAGCTTATCCGTAATTGCAAGTTGTGCCGTAAAAAACAGCCACTTATAAGTAAAAAAAAATTTGATGCTAAATACAAATAAAGACAAATAGAGATCCAAGAAGATATATTTATGTGGATAAAATGTTGCAAAATTTTCTTTCATTAATCATACAAATTACATAATGAATCAATTTCAATCGCTCTTTATTACTTAAAGCTTAGAATTTTAGTACTACACGAGTTGTGATAATTTTTAAATAAGTACTTTAATTACTTGATTTTCTTATATTTAAAGCATTTCATTACTTGTATAAACTTTCGTTGTCCGTCTGCAAACACTTAGCAATGATGCTAAAATTTCATTGTTGATAAAAAGCTCACCATTAGTATTATTACATTATCAATATCTTCTCTTTCATCAAAGACTTAGTGTTCTTTTAGGTTCCTCCCATAACAGACTTTCATATTAAAAGCCCAAAGGTTCTCGATATGATGGTCTATTCTTTGTTGTAATGGTTGTTTAAGACAAATATAGTATTTTTGAAGAACAATTATTAATCTTAATACAGTCTTGTTTAGGCCAATAAGGAACTTTTAAATAGTTTCAAGAACACTATCATGTTTTGTAATATCCAATCCTTTTATCACTTCCATTGAAATCTATAGTCTATAACAGCAACAGCTCTTCAATTTAAAAACCAATGTAACGATAATTTGAAGAGATATCTGAACTGTTTTAAATCAAAACAAAGTTAAGTAAAATCCTGAATTAGGGAAGCTTAAAGAAAAAGGAAAAAAAATATGATTTCCCATCTTTTTAAAGTCTAATCTTTTGGACTCGCAAATCAGAAATATTTTGTTGAATTTTCAATTCAATATAAAAAACATTTTTCATTTACACAAATTTGATTAAAAATTATATAGATAAAAAATTTCTTTAAATAATAAAACTACTATGATTAAAAAACCAATTTCGATATCAATCCATTCCCTTTTTCAAAAAGTTATTTCAAATCTTACTTGCAAAAATGCAACCTTAAAAATACAAATTCCTTCCTACTTATACTAATATATTCTTCCTCTCTTACAAATCTTACTTACTCATAAAGTCTTTGGAAAATTGGTCGGATGCCCCTCTGAAAAAGTCGGTCCAATTGGTTCCAAGAAGTAATTCTAGGTCCTCCACAAAATTCAACCAAGGTGGTGTAGCTTGGAATGCCGTGATCCCTGCCTCGATTCACGTTTAGGGCAGCTAAGTCCAAACCACTTTCATTTCCACGTGGTTGATATAAATGATTAGTGACATCTCTCACCATATGTCTAGAAGCAGAAATATTGAACTTGTAATATATATTATGTATATAAACAAATATACATCCACAAATATTAATTTCGGTAGAATCTATCAAAATTTCCTGTATTGCTAAATTAATTGGCTTAAATGACATTTTTCTATAACTGTTATTCAAGGATAGAAAATTTTATTTACTCTATACTGCAAAATGCCAAGAAAATGTAACGAATGAAATTTAAAACTTGTTGGAAAGTGACCGACTTTTATGATTCAAGAATTTTAAAAATTAACGAGTAATTTTTTTTCCAATCAAGTTACTTTCTGCGTTAGTTATTAAATAATGTTACTGAAAGGAAAGATATTTTTGTGAAATGAAGACTTCGTGGTGGTTTTAATCTATTTTCACAAGTTGATTTTTCTGAGGAAAAAAAATTATATTTTTCCCACAGAAGTCGCACTGATTTTACAAACCGGATGAAACGCTAATTTGTAAACTTGTTTGTAACTTCGAATTTTTCTATTTTTGAAGTGCGTATCCGTAGTAAGAAATTCATTCGCTTAAATATTTATTAACTTTATTTTTCAATAACTTTAAGAAAAATGCTACTTTGCTGAAAGCATTAGGTGCATTGAAGTTCATGTCAAAGTGGGCTGGAAGCATTAGAAAATCTGGACGAATAAAGTCATTGTATGCCGATTGATACTACATACATTATACATCCTCTGTACAGCAAAGTCATATCAAATTTTGTTGAGCCTTTAACCATGAGAGATACACATCCAGAGACACATGGAGTCTCCAGACCTACAATACGTTTCACTCAGCGAAACCAATAATTGGAGCAGAGCCTGGTATTCCAGTGAGATGAGCGGATATGTTAAAGTGACTCGCCTTCGCATTGAACAATCTCTTTACGTACAGTGAGTAATGGTGGAGATAAATGGCCCAAGCGCTAAATGTGGCTACTCTGCACCAAATAAGATGTAAATGTGATCTAGATGTTTGAAACATTGGAAAAATATAATTGGTTGACATAAAAGGAGGATCGAAAATAGATAAGGATCGCTAGAGTATCCCGGGAACATATCACCATGTTTACCACAGTCAGTAAACCTTATGGGAAAGAAAGATTAGGGTGCCTCGGGCTCATGAATCTCGTACCAACATAAAGATACCCCCCTCCCAAGGACCGCTTTAAGAATAAGCCTTTTGTTTAGAGAGAATGCTCCCGAATGTCCTCCTTGCCATGTTCCATGCGCCATTCATCACATTTTAATTCTATTTCTCGGGTGTTTAATCCTTCTCTACAACATTTTTCAATTCGTCTGCTTTAAACTTGTCTGATTTATTAGGGCAAACCTTCTCTTCCCCCCCCATTGTAACTTATTGGCTTTCAGGAAAAAGGGCTTTTTACAACAAATCTAAATTTTAACTTTAAATTTCAACATTACTTTCACCAATCGTTGTTTTATCTTTTTACCTCAATTGGTTTTATTAAAATCACGTAGTTTTAGAAGCAATTGTTCGCTGCATCCTAATCAAATTTGGCTCTTGCGCCATAAATTCCAACGCTCACAACAGTAATATATCAAAAACAATTTTCACTATAAAACCAAAGTAGAAAACCATTTATTCAATGAGAAATGTGTTTCATAGGCCCCTTTATTAGACGTATATTCTTCAGTTCTTTATTTATGGTGAACATTTTCTTAACAGTAGAATGTAATAAGTAGACACGCACGCAATGTTACGCTTCTTGGAATTATGGAAACATCCCTAGCACGTGTTTTTAAACCATTGCAATATTACCCGTAATTGATACTATCTTTGGATTTGATAAGTAACATTACCTCCTTATTCAAGGATCGCACTTATTTCTATAGCTGCATCTGTAGTTTATCTCTTGGTAATTAACAAATAAAAATGGGTACTCGACTTTTTGAGAAGTGTATTTAATAGGAATTTATTTTATTCAAAGAAATTCTCTAAAAACTTATATTAATTTAAAACAGATAAATCATTGCGGCTCAAATTTACATTGTTCTCGAGTTCTCATGATTAAAAAGTTATGTGATGTCATTAGATAAAAAAAATTGTTTCATCACATTTTTTAAAAATATTTAGAAAATAAAAATAGTAACTTGGATAAATGCCATTTATAAATGAATATGATGCAATTCTGAACACCATCATTATACCCATTAATCATTCACCATAACTACTCTAATAATGTCTTCTTTCTGGAGAACTCGACAATAATTTTATTTTAAACATTTATCAAAAACATGATCACATTAAAAAAATACATTAATTGATTATACGATGTTGAAGCCATCCATATAGCTCATAAAATTTAAATTTAATGGAACTACCAATCTATATACTCGTATTAAATAATATTTCACACATTTGATAAAACAAATTTCACCCGTTTAGGACCTCAACAGTCCGATCATGAAGAAAAATTCAGCGTCCTTGCAGAACACTAATTCTTTCAGCAAAAAAGGTATCTGAAGACAAGATAAAGTAATTTCATCTATCCGTATTACTACAATCTCGATAAATATGCACTGTTTCTAATCCGATGGCTCTTTTTATAGTTCCAGTTGGTTATTATGACTAAAGTTAGAAGTTTAGAAATTTAACAATAGATATTTTATACCTTTTCTTGCTAAACAATCAACTTTATTACGTAACTGTACAGTTTTTCTGACTGAATAAATTGAAGTCAATGTTGGTTTCCAAGAAAACATTGGCTGTTTTGATATATATTAACCTCTTCTAATAATGTAGAACCCTTTTAAGTTCAGGAAATATTCTTACCTGTCAAATTTCTGCGAGGGTGAATTAACCAAACCAGCACAGAGTCCATCCAGTTGTCCTCTGTAAATACCGAAAGGGAATTGGAACATATCCCTTAGTCTGTTACCGGACACAGAGCCTCTGGTAATCTCGGGGAAGAAGCTATTAATCATGGAGTGTCCGAATCTGTAGGCGGCAGTAGAAAACTCGTTAGCCAGGGTAGCCTGGACTGTGTCATCGTACTGTGTGAATCCGTTTCGACGGAGTGACAAGTCAAACCATTCCATTCGCTCTGGTCCAATCACAAGAGATAGATATTCGTTGTAAGTTATCTGCTGCATAAGAGCTCCAACAATGCGTCTGAAAAAAAGAAAAAAGTTTAGGTTACAGAAAGTGAGTGAATGAATGAATGAATGTTAAGTTTACTGGCGCAAGAGGAAGATATGGCTATGCTTCGCCAAACAAGGTTTAACTGTGGTCTAGACGTGAAGAAAAGACAAAAATTGGTAAAGGATGGTTGAAAATAGAGAAGGATCACTAGGATAATCTGGGATTGCATCACACGTGTTTACCAAAAACAGTAAGCCCCAAGGGAAAGAAAAAGGTCACTAGGGTGCCCGTACCTACTTAAAGAAGGCAAATCCCCGAGTTCCCCTGGAACAGGGTGTCCGGCTATACCCCCAGAAGCTGGGTACCCATTTTAGTCGTCTCTTACGACATGCATGAGCTACAGTAGGACTATTCTGTCATTTTCGGTCACCACACGGGTCAAACGGAAAGTAATAGATAGGTGTAACAATTAAGTTTAATCTTATTAAATTATGGTATGTTGCTGCCATTTCTAATCCATATGGATAGCCTGAGGCTAAACTAGATTCATGAGACCCTTCGTGGAAATACGGGCAAGATAAATACAGGCTTTTGTTGGTTCAAAAATCAAGATCACCCAAGGGCTGCTTTGATTTGGCTCTTGTTTACCCAATAATTTTGAAACATGGTCAAGTAAAGGTGACTATATACCTGAACATGTCGTACACTCTTATTCAAATTATGCCAATACGTAGACTTTGATCCTAGATCGATTTGCTTGTGCTTTCACAAAACTTTCAGAACTTGCATCAGAAGCAGGTTCTCAAAAGATTTCTTCATGTATTCCTTTTCCGATTATAATATAAATTTTGGTTCCACATAAGAGATTTGAACAACATAAAAACAAAATCATTGAATTCTTTTCACCAATTTACTCTTTAATATTTTTTTACCCTTTTAGAAATTTCAACTTTATTTTTGTTATTATCAGCACTCACTTTTTCTTCTTGAGTAAAACACCCAGTGACACAGGGGATCCATTACTTTTATAAATAAAAATTTTTAATTTCCCAAATATTTTTGATTTTCAGCAAGTTTTGCGTAAACCACCACCTAATCCAACTGGGAAATATTTGAAGTTCTCATGATATTTCTACTATAAATTCAATACAATTCACTTCAATGAGATCGATTAATTGCAGTAGTTTGATTGATTTTGATAATCTCCTATTGAACTTGCTAACTATAGTTACATTAAGCGAATTTGGGAAAACTAATTTACGCATAAACTAAATTTCTTTGTGGTCATGAGTTATTATACAACCCTGAAATAAGTTTTTGACGTACTTTTGTCAAATAGAAATGAGAGGCTAAAAACGTTTGAGGGAGAAAAGTGTTAATGCAAGTACAAGTTGAAAATATAGATACAGAATAAGCCGTTACCTTGATTCCTGGTACAGCCTTTCCTCGTCCCAGTTCCTGTTAATTTCTCTAAGTCTTCTGGCTATCCTATTGTGTTCCCTCAAGAATAAGACGTGTAGGGAAGTGAGGGCAGGGTGTTGGTTTGCTCTCTGGTCTCCTGAAAATTAACGTATCAGTTTAATATACCAATAAACTCCTGTTAATATACTACTTATTAACAGGATCCTGTTAATATACTACTTATACTATAATATGAAAATCTTAAATATAAAGGAAGAATTATAATTAAGACTTTAAAAAAAACTATTTTTGAAAAGAACAAATTTGAAAACTGATCATTCTCCCTAAACTGAAGATAGGAAGACCATTGCTTTTGAAAAAATGTTTAAAAGCTTATATTCAACTCACATTTGAAATGAATATAAACATCCATTAATTAATGTGTGAGTGAGTGAACGTAAAGGTCATTGGCGCAAGAGCCAGATGTGGCTATGCTGCTTCAAACAAGATGTAACTGTGGTATAGACGTGAAGAAAATTTTAAAAAAAGACAAAAATTGGTTGACAAGGAGGGTCAAAAATAGAGAAGGATCGCTAGGGTATCCAGTGAGTGCGTCATCCCTGTTTACCAAAGGCAGTAAACCCCATGGGAAAGAAAAAGATCCTTAGGGTGCCTCGTGGTCATGATGCCCGTACTTACCTGAAGAAGACAAGTCCCAGAGGTCCCGATATAATCCCCAGGGGCAGGGTGGCCGGCTATACCCCCAGACGCTGAGTACTCATTTCAGTCGCCTCTTATGACCTGCATAAGCTACGGTGGGACTATTCTGTCATTCCCGGTCACCAAACGGATCCATCCATTAATTAAACCACATATTTCTTATTTGCGTAAAAATTGGAGTGACAGTGACAACCGAGTTTTATGGCGCAAGAGCCAAAGCAAGCTATGATGCACGGCTATACTTGTTAAAATCAATAAAAACTATAATTTCAAAAATACGAAACAAAGACAAGGTGATAAAGCAGGTGAAAGGTTTAAATTTCAAATAGGGTGTAAATGGCCATTTTTTAAAGCAAATAAGTTGTTGTGGGGGGTTTTCTCATGCGTAAGAAATGATAAAAAATGGTAAAAGCCTTATATCTCTGCTAAAACTTTTCTCCAACACTTCTTGGGGTATCGGGAGATGCTGTACATTACACATACAATCACGGATGGTTTAGTTTAATTCAGTTTTAATTTTTTATTAACGTCGCACTAGAAGCAACACGAGGGCTATTGGGACACAATCACGGATTGATTATGCTTGCGCTGTGTATTGCTCTGCTCGGGTTTCACTCTTATGGGAACTCTGGACACTGTGCATCATCGTGCACTCAGAATCCTCTGGTGGCTTTAGAGCCTCCTCGATGCAGAATGTTGTGATCCATCCTTTCATCACAGTCAAGAATTGTCTCCGATTTAATGTTACAGTCTTCTTCCTCATGACCCATTACAACTTTTCATGCGAGACAGTGTGACATCCTTTATCTTGATAGACCTGCATGCATTTTATACTTTGGATTACGAATTAGAAGAATGTTAACATGAACTGCTATTCAAGACATTATTTGCTCCAGCCACAACCTTCAATGTACCTTCCTTAGAGGAATTTTAAGATGTTTTCTATAACATGTGTAAAGGGATTCCTGAAGGGTAACATATACTCTCAAACTTATAATTAACTCTTTTTCTGAGCACAGTTCCCCTTTTTCAAGCTATTGGAATATTTTTAACCCACACAGATCAAAATACTGGGTATGTTACATATGCCTACGTCAACAATACATAAAATAATTACTGGTGAATGAGTGAAAGTGAAATTTAATGCAGCAAGAGCCAGATGTGGCTATGCTGCACCAAATAAGACGTAACTGTGGTCTAGACGTTCGAAAAAAGTGGAAAAATGTTTGATAAGAAGGGTCAAAAATAGAGAAAGATCTCTAGGGTATCAAGGGGCGCGTCGCCTGTGTTTACCCAAGACAGTAAACCCCATGGGAAAGAAAAAGATCACTAGGGTGCCCATACCAATCTAAAGAAGGCAAGTTCCTTAAGTCCCCTGATATAAATTCTCAGGGG
This sequence comes from Nephila pilipes, assembly GCA_019974015.1. NCBI lineage: Eukaryota > Metazoa > Arthropoda > Arachnida > Araneae > Nephilidae > Nephila > Nephila pilipes. Next base: position 497,550 of record BMAW01055584.1, read on the forward strand.
CAAGGTCCTGGCTGTGCCCCCCCCCCCCAGACACTGGCTCAAATTATTACAGATTTCGTAACTTAGTTTAGTTTAGTTTTTATTAACGTCGCACTAGATGCAACACGAGGGCTATTGGCAACAGACCTCGTAATTTTCAACCACGGTCAAGCGACGAGGACGACACCTGAGCTGGCACCCCCCTCTCCTAACATCCAGATTTCGTAACATTTGTTTACTTTCTACCGTTAAAATTCAAGACATAAAAGAAACATATTATATCCCTTGTCAATTTCAATTTGAACTGTGAGGGTTATATACTGATATACTATAATAATATACTGATTTATTCTGACCACTAACTTCTTATAATACAATGCTGTAACTAAAATGAAATTTAAGAGGCAACCGTTAGTCTATATAGATATCTTTTGGTATGTCTGAATACTATCCAGATATTCGAGGTGAAAATTTTTGATTCTAGCATGCAAAAGAAAGTATTTTTATATAGCGAGATCTGCTCTTTTATTCATTTCTTAATTTCATAAGATTTTATTTCATATTGATTCGACTTCTCTCAAAAAACCTCACGCACGTTTCTGGAAGCTGGCTTAACTAAAGATTAAAAACGAAGTCAATTGCATCTTCAAGTTTTTACATAAAAATTCCCTTCTGAAGCGAATGAACAAAGAAATTAAAAGAATAGAGTCTGTTGAGTTTATGCCGGAAGTATCGATTGTTGTTCATTAACATCGCTCTTAGAAGCAACACCAAGGCTATTAATGATGGATCTCGAAATTGAGTTGAGGTCAAATAATTAGATGCCTGAGCCGGCATCCGTTTTCCTAATTTCCACGCCACGCCAAGGTGATCATTTTGAGTACGATAGATTTGACGTGCATCATCTCCGGTACACGACGGATTTTTATTCTCATCTGGACTCAAACCCACGACTCTAATGAAACAACGTCTTCCATGAGCTCGCAACAATAACCACTCTGCTACCACAGCAGTGAGTCAGAGTTCCTTGAACTTAATTTTATTTAGTCGTTTAAGCCGATTCCAATACGACATGTCTGAAGTTAGATGTAGTCTTTAAGCATCGTACCTATATTAAGAGCAACGCATTTTTCCTCCCTGTTTCTATAATTGTTATTTACAAATATTTGTTCCTTTAATTATTAGCTTATTTTCATATCACCCAAAGTGAGAATTCAGGAACAAATTTGCTTGAATAAAAAATGTTAAGTTATTACTATTTACTAGAATCTATTTAATCAACGCCTGGACAGTTAATGGAAAGGAACACCATTATACTCCACATCATTTTCTTTATTAAAAAAATTAAATGTATCTCACCTGTTTCAAAACAATCCAGATTAGGGTCTTGGAAACTGCACTGATCTTCGTTGGGAATAGAGCTACCTGGAGGCAATTCGCCTCCTTGGGGATGAGTCACAAAGCGCATCGTACCTACAAAAGGAATGTTAATTTTCAGTCGTTTTTGCTGCTTCGTCACCGAGATCAAAATGATTAAACATAAAATAATTTTCAGCAATGCGCTCACATATAACAGGTTTTTCTATAAAAACAATTTTTCCTTAGTGAGTGATGAAATTTAATAGCAAAAAAGCCAGATATAACTGTTCTGCGTCAAACAAGGTGTAACTGCGATCTAGATGTTTGAAAGAAAAAAATGGAAAACAAGAAAAAAATTAGCTAACAAGAAGCTTCAAAAAGAGAAGTATCGCTAGGATATTCCGAGGAAGAGTCACCCATGTTCACCTACCTCAGTAAACTCCACTCGAAAGGTAAAAGATCAACTAGGGTACTTCGAGTGAGTCATTACCTACCTTAAGAAGGTAAGCTCCTCTAAGGATAACAATTTTCCTAAAGCCTAGTATGGATTACAATAAAAAAAAATCCGAATGTGAAATGAAATATTTTTTTACTTATTGAAGGAAACATTTTTTTTATAAATTAGTCTATATCTAAAGTACCACTGAAACTTGGTCAAATTATATTCCTGTTTAATTTGAGAACGCAACAAATTGATTTTTTTTAGGAATCTTGAAACAGACTTCGTTCAGTTTTAAATACTTCATATGTTTAATTACCCTGGAGAAAGAATAAGGATCACTGATTATCATTTGATTCTTTTTATATGTTCTTTCTGTCTCTATAATAGGAAAATATATTTCTGTAAAAAATATATATGGAACTTTTTTTTTGTAATGTATAGAAAATTTTTACAAAAGAAAAAAAAATCGAATATTTTTCTGCATCAATCTTTCCTTTTATTGCAAAGATTATATATACTTTAGTCGCTCATTTGTTCTCATTCTAATCAAGGCATAGTTCTAAGAATGTCCTTTTCACCCCAACCAGAAGAGATTCATTGTATATTCTTACTTAAATATTATTCATTATTGTATTACATATTATTAAAGCTGCATTGCTATGAAGTAGGATGTTTATTCCCAAGATATTCCTTGCATTACTTTAATATTGTAAACAATAATATTGAAAATCTTTAAATATTAAATTTTCAGAAACTTTTTTTTACAGAATGTATTTCATGTTAGGCCATTCCAACAAAGTTTGAACTTTTATTTTTAAAGTACAGATATCTTCAACAGATGTTGCATGTTTATTAAAAGAAAAAGAATTCCTTTTCTTCCTGAATTTTAAAATAACCCTCAAGTTTTCTTACCGCTGCCATCGTTGCTCCGCAAGGCCATTGATTCGTTAAGACTGAGTCCATAGATGTGAGAGGCGTCGATGTAGGACGTCACCTGATTGGTCTGCTGCCGAGGACCTGCAAAGCACAAAGAAATGTTTATACTTTAGATTTCTGTTTTGGTGATTTGGAAAAAATGTGGAAGAAGAAATCATCAGTTCATTCTTAATCACTTAGGCATAATGATTTGTCTTGAATAAAATAATGTTCTTGAATTACAAATATACAAGAAATTTGAAATTGCGTTTTAAAACATTGTTTTATCAAGCATGAAAGAAAAACTATTTTTCATATTTTTAGGAAGAAATACGCCAATATTACTTGGACAAAAATAAGAAAAAGTGTAAAAACCCAAATAATTGAAAATATCCTTACATTTGTTATCATTTATGTTATCTGTGTGGTGTGAATCCACCATCTTAAGTATTGAGAAACATTGCAGCAATTAAAGCTTCCATCAACTAACCGTTTTAAATTAATGAATGTAAATGTTAAATAAGAGTCACACACACTGATCATTTAAAGGATACAAGTATTTTTACACAAGTTTGTTTGCAAACGACTAGATCTAGAAATTTTTTTAATTGTATCACGATAAGTAATGAGTTTTAGAAACTATCAACAATATTTCAACAAGCGTATCAATGCTATTGAGATTTTTACAGTACTAAAAATTTTAAAACTCCAAACTACCAACCATTTTAATTCGTGAGCGTAATGTTTATATAATACTAGGCAATTTCAATTTTTCTTGGTTTGAATGCAGTAAAGTGGACCCTTAAGAAGAAATAAATACTTTTCGTGAAAATTAAATTGTTCAGCTGATTTTTTAATACTTTTAAATGTCTTGTAAAGATCTGAAAAATCCACAAGCGGATCATTAAAATAGATTTTAAAAATTTCAAAAATTTGAGGGAAAAGATAATTTTACAGAAACTTGCACTACTTTTTACTCCTTTATATACTCTACAGCGTTTAAATAAGTACAATAGTCTGAATTTGAAAAATAAAATTGTAGAAATTCCATAGAATTAATATTGTATTCACAAGATCAAAATGGTTGGTAGACTGGAGCCTTAAATGTAATTTTTCTTTCTCCTAAAAGAGTTGATTAAACTACTTTATTTGCTTATTCTTAATTTGTAGATTAAACTATTATTTCATTTTTCATTCACGCTCTCAAAAATTCATGACGTTCCTTGAATTATCAAGCTTAGAGAATGAACAATCTCGTATCATCTAATTTACAGACACCAGCTTGTGCTATCAAAGCCACCATTTCTACTCATTCCAGAATTCAACACTAATGAACTTTGAATGATTCTGATCAAACAACACTTGTTTAGTATAAAAATAGATTTGTTAATTTTATCAAGAATAAATCAGTCATATTCATATAATTTCAGAGAGATTAAGAACATTTCAGCAGCACTGCAGAACTTAATAAGGGGGGAAAGTAGAATTGTCTGATGTCTTTTTCACGTCTTGGTGAAGTTTGACAAGATTTCCAGCAAGATAAAGAAGTTTCCACATGACAGAAGATACGTGAAGTGTCTAGGAACTGAATTGCCCACTACTAGATTTTTCGTGACTTACCCAATGAACAGGTGGAGCACATGGTAGATCGAACGTTGCTAAGACAATCTATTCCAAAAGCATTGTAGAAAGGGTCATCTCTGGCGATGAGGATAGGGTCACACTGAGGCGGATCATCATCACTTACTGGACAACACTCGATCAATTCGTTGTTCACTGAAAAATAGATGTAGAAAATTTACTCAGTGACACAAAGTAAAACACAATTGATTGTAAATTCAGAATTTATTACGCATCACAAACATAATTTGAAGATTATAACAGACTCTGGCATAGAATAATTCCAGATACCTTTCAGTAATTTCATAATTCCAACTGCTTTCAAAGCTTTCCAAACTCTTGTATAGTTCAAATTTTAACTTTTAAACACCGAAATGACCTCTCTAGAAGAAATCGTCCGAGTCTTGACTGGTCCTTTTACTCGGGTCAGTTCTCAAGTAGAAGACATTCTACTTTATTTATCAATTAAAGTCGATTCAATAATAATTTTTGAACAAATGAAAAAAGTATATCAATAAGAATTTTTTCCGTTATATTTTAAACAATTGGTTGCTATTTATTGTATTATGTGAAATTTGGTTATTTTAAGTAACTTCATTTTGTAAGAATTATTTTATTCTGTTTTATCGATTTTACTTATAGTTTAGTTTTTATTAACGTCACACTAGAAGCAATACGAAGGCTGTTGGCGACGGACCTCGTAATTTTGAACCACGGTCAAGAGACGAGGACGACACCTGAGCTGGCACCCCCCTCTCCTAACATCCACACCACGCCACGCCAACGGGAGGACTTTGAGCCCCAAACAGATTTAACGTGCATCAGCCCCGGCTACAAGGTGGGTCTTTGGGGGCCAAGGATCGAACCCGCGACTGAAAGAAAACCGCCGGTCGCGAGTCCACAACTTTGACCACTAGGCTACCGCGGCCCCTCGATTTTACTTATACTGAATAAGTGAAGAAAAGTTGATATTTCAGAAGTGGTGAAAAAAATTAACACTTTTAATATCTCAGAAGTGAGATAAAATAAGAAGGTAGAAAAGAGAATTTAATACGAAAAAAGTAAGCTTTTACGACAGCTATTTTATTAAAACTTCGCACCGAGTATTGTTAGTACAATTTTCCCAATTTAATCCAAAAATTTATTGTTTGTTTTATCTGTTGCATTACTAACACAAAATATGAATGGAATTACATGACTGATCCATTGAAAATTGAGTGCTGATGTTCAACCAGTCTGAGAATTTGGAAAATTTGAGAAACCTTCCAAACATGATTATTCGCAATCTGACAAAAACAATTAATGGTCATTACTCTAGGAATTCTGTATAATTTTAATTTACAGAATAATGGATATATTAATATATAGTACCTGAAACCGTACAAAAATTATCTGCAACATTTACTCATGGAAATTGGAAGGTTTATTGAAATGATACTGAAAATCCACCCCCGATACACTATCACTTTCAAAATAACTTTTGAACAAAACAATATATAATAAAGAAGTGTGTCAAAGCTTTTTCACAGAAGATATGTTTTAATACTTATTAAACTAAAGGAATATTGTTAAAAAGGTTAATAGCTTTTGTTGTTCCATATCCCTCATAACAAGATCAATCAATCAACCAATATTACTGGAAAAATACATTATAAACTAGAATTAAAATACTATTATGTAGGAGACTTTCTCTTCCCTGTACCTACCTCGACTGAGAGGAGCAAGCGATATGTCGTGATCTAAGAACTGTCCCCAGGCCATGAACATGTGCGTGACGTAATCCGTGGGATTGTCCAAGTGGGAATGCAGCTCCAGTGACACGCGACGAGGAGACGGTAGAGCACTCCCTGAGCGAGCCACTCGTTTTTCGGAAGTACCTGAAAGCACAAAACCTTATGAATATGAAAATTAGTTTAGTTTAGTTTTTATTAACGTCGCACTAGAAGCAACAAGAGGGCTATTGGCGACGGACCTCGTAATTTTGAACCACGGTCAAGTGACGAGGACGACACCTGAGCTGGCACCCCTCTCTCCAAACATCCACACCACGCCAGCGGGAGGACTTTGGGCCCCGAACAGATTTAACGGGCATCAGCCCCGGCTACATGGCGGGTCTTTGGCGGCCAAGGATCGAACCCGCGACTGAACGAAAATCGCCGGCCGCTAGTCCACAACCTTGACCACAAGGCTACCGCGGCCCTATGAATATGAAAAAGTTATCTCTAAAAGTCATAAGTAAATGCAATGAACCTTAGTTTATTTAAATTTTGATTCTTAAATTTTAAATTAATGCGATCTATTTATCAAAATTATGTAGTTAGTACTCTTAAATTTAACAATCAAAGTTACAAGAATAAACTATAATCTAAATTTTTTAAGCATTGGAGAAAAATTATAACTCAGTATGGCATTACCATTATTAATTCGATGACTTTTCATAAAAATGATAAATAAACCCATATTACATTTGTATCTTCGATCACAAGTTTTTCCAATTCTTCGACTGGCATTTTAATTTATTATGCAAATATCAAAGATTAAACTTAGATAGGCAAAAGAAAAATGATCGAAGCAAAATCCCGAATTCCTGTTTTGTCGATTATACTTCGTTATACAAGAAAGATTCATTCGATTCTGACGCTGAACAAAAGATATCAAAATGACAGATTTTACCATCAGCATAGTCAGGTTCAACTAGACGTTGGAAGCAAGAAGAGGCCATTCCCCAAGAGGGATGACGTAGATTGTTGCAAGTTCCGTCAAAAGTCCTGAATCTCCCATTTCGGGAACACGTGAAGTTGAATAGGTTCTGACAGTTCTGGACATCATTTCCTTCTAACATGGCTCCCAAATCAGTCTGTTGCAAGCCGAACAAAATCTGTTCAGGCGTCAGATTAAACCTGGTAAGATTAAACACTTTAATGATTTCTTTCACAAAATTTGTATTAAATATGAGTGGTTGCAATTAACAATCTGCAAGTCAACACTTAACTATAAGAGTAAACAGCACCCAGTAATTATCCCTTTCTAGCCAAATTGTCTAAAGCTTGCTGGACAAGCATTGTGGAGACCCGGAGATACCCAGTTCAAACCTTCTCCCTACATAGCTCAAGGAAAACTGTCATTCGTCGAAGTGGTGACCCATAATTCGAACACTAAATGGCATTGTCTCGTCCTAGCACTACTGGTTGAATATATCCCAATCATAAATTGCCTCGGTGTGTCTAACTAAGACACTTAATCGATAAATCACGGTTAACGAATGTGAGTGAGTAACAGTGACTGTTTAAGGAGCAAGAGCCAAATCTGGCTAAGCTGTGCCAAACATTTGTTTAAAATACGATAAAATGTTTTTAAAAGCACATGAAGATAAAACTATATTTGACTAATGAAATTGCTGCAGCACATGCGTCAAATTAACTCTGTCTCGACTAAAAACACCCAATGACATCAACGGAAAAAGTTCCCCAATGTCACTTAATACAACAGAGGACGTATATTAATTGCAGTAATGGCTGAGAAAACATATCTTCTTTAAATATCATTCAGGAAGCACCTCAAACAATAAAAAAGCTTTCCTCCTATGGAGTTTAGTTTATATTAACGTCGCACTAGAAGCAACACGAGGGTTATTAGCGACTTTCCTCCTTTGGAAGGAGATGTGATTTGTGGGACAGGGTCGCTACATAACTAACAATGACGGGAGCAAAAAGAATCTAATAAGTGGTAATGAAGGGAATTCTTTCTTGTCAAATCGTCTAGGCAAACCGGAGAAATTTTTTGTGGATCAGGATATACTCAATTCAAATCTCCCTCAACATAGCTCAGGATCAACTGCCGTATTCCAAAAATATTTTTAAAAGGAACAAAAGGACATTGCACTGTGCGTATATTTTACCAAAACTGAGAATATAAAGAAATCTTACTCCGAAAGAAGGACTCTAGTGGCTTCTTCGAATCGTTCTTGCACATCTTCCAGTCTTCTGGACCTTGGCCTGCTAGCCAAGAAACGCTGATGCCTTGCCGAAGGAATGTTTCTCATGGGATCCTGGGGCCTTCCTAAAAAAGTAAAGGCATGCGATTGGTATCCAAATTTTAATTTAAATTATAGTTCAATTTGATATTTTAAGTAGGTATAAAAATATAATTGTCTAAGTACATCCCGCTTCATAAAGATTCCCCATTCACGATTTTACACAAGTTTTATAGAAATAATGAACGTGGTTCAAAAAATACTTGTTTTCGAAGGTAGAGGATGTTTCCAAGGAAAATTGGTGTTATCATTGTGTGCTGACTTCTATTAAACGGCATGACAAAAATTAGACACTAAGACATGGGTTAGTTTTCATTTGACAGCCATTTGCTTAGAAATGTAAATTTGGTTGCTCCAGCGTCCAGTTGCCACCAATCGGTAAGACCTGAATTAAATCATACACCGGCAATCAAACAACTATCAAAACAATGAGTTACTTCTGGAGAATTTGCTCCAAAGAAGCAAAGACAGCGAGTTGCCCAATTGCTATGCACCATTCCAAACACAATTCCTATGTACCATACCTTCATTTTCCATTCCTAACACGGGTACTTTTTAACCACCTTCCTGGGATAAATTCCATATATCGCTTTAAAATTTATTATTATCGCTTCTCTGTTGATGTTTAAACCTACTTTCACTGTAGAGTGAAAGAAATCTTGTTTGTCAGTTAACTTCCTGAGCCACAATTAAGGAAAATCCCCTTCTCCGAAAGACAAGTTTCCGACTACCGCCAGCAGCTCTCTTAAGTATTTTTGCTCAGAGACTTAATTTGTGTGTCTTTTGTCAATTTCCGCGTAATTCGTGATAATGCATAATGCCAGAAACTATAATAAAGTGCGTTAAAATTCTGATTATGAAGAATTGAGTGGTAGTCCATCAAACACCAGAACAGCAACGAGATGTTATGAATATGATTTATCAAGATTGTAAAGGCATTAGAAAGCCAAATAAGACAATCACTTTCTCTTAATATAACCCTGTGTAGTTATTGGCTGAAAATTTTTTATGCGTATTGTGACATTTAATTGAATCTGATCCTACGGAATTTAAGCATCGCATTACGACGAGAGTCTAATCGAAAAAAATATCAATATCCTTATAAGATAAGGTACTTTTTTGTATTTTCTAACTTTTCTTTTTGCTGTATTGTTAAGCAATTGAATGGAAAATTAATCATTTGCTATTCAGCAGTCTTTATTTCCATTATGATGCTCTTATTTCTACATCATTGAATACCATCAATTTCCCTTTCTTTTATGGCCTGGCATAAGCTTAACTTTTCATAAAATTCTAATGTTTCAGGGAAATCCAGTTAGTAGTAAAAATTCCCCTTTTATAAAAAAAAATAAATGTATTTGAGAAGGGTGTTGAACTTATTTATATAGGGCGATCAACCCCTTTTAACCCTTTGGAATATATACCCATTGGTTTTTCTTATTACCCTTAAATCTGATGTATGTGGTAACTATTCTAACACTTAAGTAATAATTGTTTGATTCTTATTTAAGTGTGAGAGACAATTTTCAACAGTGTTGGACTGTTACAACTTTATTTGTGTGGTAAAACAGAAATGGAGACGCACAATGTTGCTTAATCCTGTGATAATTTTCTTTTTGAAAAACATAATTCTATTCAAAAATTTTACATTATCATTCCTTACAGCTAATGTTGAAAATGTGTGCAACCATTTTGAATGCAAACATGAACACAACAAACCAAATTTTTTGACACACTTCGCAAATTGGTGTTATTGATGAGATTTCATCGGTTATGATTTGCCTTAATTCATAGATGTTTACAGGACTTCTCTGGAAAAACCATATATTTGAGATAATTTCACAAAAAAAATCTAACGGATAAGATCTGGTGACCTTGGTGGCCAGAGGCCTATTGAAATTTACGGTCATTCAAGAATTTTTTAAGCACTTTCTTTGGAAGGTTTGACTTGTTTGTAGAGGCTCCGTCTTGCTGAAACCAGCAGTAATAGTCCTGTATCTCAAGTGAAGCAATGAAAGTTTGAATTATGTTCAGATATGCTTCGGGATTCATTAAAACCAAAGAATTAGTTTTTCAAGGATTTTTATTCATAATCTTACGAAATGAGTTTTCAAAAGTAAAAAAAAATAATAATAACGTTGGAAGAAGCCGATGATTTACTCAAATCACATTTGCGCAGAATCGGATTAAAAATTACTACTGATGTTCAAGCGAATTTATGTTTAAAAAACAAATTTTCGCATTTAGAAAGTGAAGAAAAAAGATACCCGCACATTAAATCTAGACATATTAAATAAGTAATGACGTTGAAAGTCTCGCTACATATATTATAGATGGGGATAATACAAAAACAAACGGGTAATCTTAAATTGATCACCCTGTATAAAGGCAAAAATTTGGATGTTACATTTTCATGATTGCTTATAAGAGCTGCGCTCAGAAGCAACAGGGGAATTTTTGGTGACGAGCCTCGTAATTTCGAATTATGGTCAAATGAAGATGGCGATTCCTGAGCTAGAAACCCATTCTCCAAACTACCTTACTACGTCAATGGCAGGACTTTGATCCCCAACAGAATTAATATACATGATTCTCGGCGTCTCTTAAATGGACTCTATACTCGAACCAAAAAGTTTCTCAAAAAATTAACACTTTCGGCTACAAGCTCGATGCCACATCCACTCGGTTATCATGGTCCCTTGAGTAAGGGTTGCAAGTAGACTAATATTTACAAATAATAACGGCACAATAATTACTTCTAGCTGTTATAGTGCTCCTCCGAGTGCTAATGATTTCCGACGCCCTCGAAAAGGCCTCTTGGACAGACCTGGGTGTGAAACTCCTGGGCAGCACCACGCCGGGTGTCGCCCTGTCGCGCTGATTCAAGGGAAGGGGATTGAAATCTTGTCCATGAAGGGTGACGAATAAATAACATAAATGAACCAGCACAAACCTGTGAAAGAAAAGAAAATGTGAGCAAAAATATTAAGCCGAGTACGGATAGTAATTACAGAAAAGCAATGTCTAAAAATAACCACTAAAATTATCCAAATAAAAGCTTAAAATTATTTAAATGCAAACAAATTTATAAATATATATATATATTACTTTTGAGTATAAAATTATCGATTCTCTTCAGCATTGTAATCGATAAGAAATGTTTCACTCGCCAATTCTCTAACATAAAATCATCGATAAAAAAAATTAAGTTACTAATCCATGATGCTAAAAACAAAATAAATTTTTATAGAAGTCTTGAATATGAAAAAATTATCTTCTCAATGACTAAAATAATTATACAAAACAAAATTCTTAAAAGTTCAAAAATTATCGAAAAACAAATTGAGGGTCTGCTGGTTTATTTGAATTAACGTTACAATCTAAGTAGCTTGGGAGTTACTGATGATGGAATCACGTATTTCGATCAGGTGATTATCTCTAACTTCTACCCTGTGTGAAAATTTCCAACCCTTCGTTTAATTTGTAATGACTTCGCTACTATGCCGTATGACGGAGCTTCAAAAAGAGTAACTGTAAACACCGATTGCTTAGACTAAATTTGTATGTATTAAAAATAAAAATATAAATATTTTACTAAGCTAATTTTAGTGTAATATTAGGTAAAATAGTGTTCCTATAAAATGTAATTATCAATAAGTGATCATTTTTGTTAAGCACTTCTGTGAAATTTGTTTATTAATAATTCCTTTCAAATATATTTGAATATACGAGTATGTGAATAAAAGAAAAAATATAAGACTTTACAACTATGTATACATGCGTGTGTAAGGATTGAAGTGCATTTCATTTATATCACTAGATGGCAGCCCAAAAATTTAGGCAATATCAGGTAGTTATTAGGACTTCAAGCCTCATACGTCTCTCAGGCGAGTAGTTAGTTGCTTATACAAATAAAATACGTTTAAAAAATGTGGTAAGCTAAATTACTCAATGTACAAAAGTAATTAATTTATTTTTATAAAGCTATTTATAAACTTCAACTAATCAATGTCCAAAAGTATTTGTTTTATTTCATTTCTTGTTAAGGAACTTAATCTTATTAAAAAAACAAAATAAAAATATTGTACTGAATCGGTTAAACAACTTTGCACAGAAAATTTTTAACATTTAGATTTACTTGTGGATACTTTATGAATTTCGTCCATATTAGTAGTTAGTTGCTGTAAGTTTGGTTGATGATTTGTTAGGGGTGCTCACAAACGCTCATTCAAATGTAAATCAGTTAAAACAGATGAATGCTTATCTTAAATTTATTAAAGTATGCGCTGAACACAAACCCTTTTTTCCTATATATTTTCGTAAATCAAATTTTAAAAGTAACATCTAGGACCTTATCAGTCATTAATGGGCCCAAAAGTATTCAACTATTTTGAGTCACCCAATACATTTTATTTCCAAGAGAAATAAGATTAAACTACTCAAGAATAATTGACGAGCCTCAATCTTATCCATTCTCCCAAGTCTTGTCAGCATAAGGGACACTTTTGACTGAATTTACAAGCGAGAAAAACTTTTATAATCAATACAAACACAATCATTTTCAATTAAAACTTTTTGATCAAAAGTATTTCGGATTCAGAAGGAAACATAAGCTAAATCATCTTTTTGTAATATAATTCGATTTAAGAAGGAATTTCATACTTAAATTTAATTTTTAAGAAAAGTTTTCCCACACAGTGGCGAAAACCTTCATGAAATATTTATTTCTTAGGCTTTCTTAAAAAAAACTTCAAAAGATTTATGAAGTCAATGCATACGTCATACAGATTGACACCAACTGTACTGATATTACTGATGTCACACTTAGAAGCAACTCAAGTTCTATTTATATATCGTACATAAGCCTTTTTAATCCTCACAGATTTTAGGTAGATTCCAAATTCAAGTCTATGACTTCCCTGCATAATTCGTGAAGTATTTTAATACTCTAAATGAGGTACTCAACTTCATTTTAATACTATAAATTAAGGTTTAATATTGTTTTAATGCATTCAGAGCTACATAATCCGATGCCTATGGACAAGGCACTCTTTTAAAACGCTCTCCTCATTTCTGCTATAAGTTACACCATGCGAACATTTTTAAGCTAAAATTAATTCAATGTGAAAATGATTCTTATCAAGCAAGATTGAGAATCGAACCAGAAAACAACTAGTTACTAAACCACTGCACTTACAACCAGAATACCCTGCGGCTCAAAATTAACTAGAATTCATCCCAATATTCTCGACTGATCGCTTATTAGCGTCACACTTAGAAGCAACATGAGAGCTATTGGCAACAGACCACGTTATTTTAAACCTCAATCAAGTAACAAGGACGATACATGAATTGGCACTTCCCTCTGCAAATTTTCACTCCCTGCCGATGGGAGAACTACGAGATACAACGTACATCAGTATCTGCGGCATCAAGATTCGAACCTACGACTCAACCAAAACAATTCTGGTCATGAATGCGAGACTATGACCATTAGACTGCCGCGACCACGATTACTCTTTGACATCTTATTGTATAAATGAGAATCAAAGTGCATCGATATTGTTAAAACTAGTTATCGCATATAGACTACAATTTCCTGAAGTCGTAATTTAACCTTGAAATAAAACTTCCGTTTTCTCGGTTCATTGATCAGTCTATGATACGAAAATTTTTCCCTCGAATTTCCACTCAGTGACAATGACATTTCAAGGTTTATGAGACTTGTGTTGATTTTAATGTTCTCTATTACGATTTTAAATCCATAGGACTATCTTTACCCAATGCCTAACTATAAGACTCAAACATGTAACATTTTTTTCGGATGAAAAAATGGCCCAATATTAATATATTTTGCTCTTCATAGTGTTCCAAAACATAGCAACATTTTAACTGACCGATAGTTTTCCTTTGAATCCACAGATACAGTATACATATATGCAAAAATAAGTTCTACACTTCATGCTCCAAATTTTTATGGAGTTTTATATCTTTATGTTAAAGTTAAAAATTGCGTATTTATGTATTAAATATTTTTATTTCATGGATTTTTCAAAATACATATTTCATAATAAAGTATCATTTTTCTGAGAATAGAATCAATATGTAAAGATTTAGTTTTATTTCATTGGCAGCAATAGTTACATTTCTCTTAAAATATTTTTAATTCAATAATTTATCGTTTGCTTTAATGTTAATAATTTCATTCGAATACTAAATTGATTTTTATTAGAATCATTTGCATTAATTAAATTTTTAATTGATATGATTTTGTATTTTAGAATGCATGTTTTGAAGAATCCCATAACTATTCCAAAAAAGAATTCAATTAGGAATTATTGTTCGGTCTAAATTTCTAATGAAATACTTTAACTTAATATTTTGACAATAATCTGCTTCATAATTTTTATGTTAATATGCAATTTATTTTAAAAGCAACTCAAAACTTCGTTTTGGATCTGAAGTTTGGAGAATTGATTTACTGGCTTTTTTCTGTAAGTTCTGTATGGGAAAACCAAGAATTAATGATTTTCTTTGAATCCTTTTAGTAATATAAATTATGTATATAATATATAAACTACATATTTTTAATTATATTTCAGGTTAACTCTCACCAATTCCTTATATTGTTTCGCTCTCTCTATGATATTTTCAGAATTTCATTAGATTGAAAACCATTCTATTAAAATACAAACACTCAAAGCTATGTTTCAGAATCATTTATAACTCTTATATGAATTAATTCGTAAACCTTAAAACAAAATACAACCAAGTCTCAAATTAAAATATTACTTGTTCTGTGTGGCATGTCTTTGACGTGCTACATAAACAAAAATTTTACATAAACTAAACTTACAAATATTGCTACTTGAAGTTACCCACGTGTGTTAAAGTTATTTTAACACGCTTTTAATAATTATTATAGCTTTGTGAATTATTTTAAGTCTTGCAAGTTATTCGATGTTTGCTTTTACGGGCGTAGCATTTGAAAGCACATGTTTAAAGTTTAAATATATTTATTAAGTAACAATATTTATAAAGCTTTAGGATGAGGTTTATAAAATAAGTTTGCAGTTAGCGTTTTTCCTTTTGGTGATTAGATTGAAAATTCTTTTAACGAGTTGACGGAAGTAATTATATGCTTAGCAGTTTGCCGAGTAATCAAAAACCACAAAAAAAAATCTCCAAAATTAACATCTGGGCATTATAGATTACAAAATTCCTGTGCAAAATCAGTAGTAAATTTGGTTCTCGCGCAGCATATTTTTTCGCGATTAATATATACACATTTTTATTTTCGTTTGGAGAGGTGCCAGCTCAGGTGTCATCCTTGTCATTTGACCGATGTTCAAACTACAAGGTTCCTTATCAATATCCCTCATGTTGCTTCTATGTGCGACATTAATAAAAAATCTATCATTAACACTTCTTTGATGTACATAATTTTCATTGACCAGTGAATTTTCCCTTTTATAAGCACCAAACGTCAAACTCAGTGTTTAATATCATATGTTCATTTGTCTGACTTAAGGTATCCGTACACCTTCGAAGAAAATTTTTTGAAATGCATTGATATTTGCTATCTAAACATTTTAATGCTAAAATATAACCTAAAATTATGAAAAATACATTTAGTAATCTGCTTTTAATTCAAAAAAAAAAAGTTTGGAGTGAAAAACATGGTGAAAATAATACATAAATTGACTATCAGAATAACGCTCATAACTCAAAAGTAAAAAATCATTATTCTGTAAATTTTATCTTATTCATCATAACAGTTTTTTGGGGCTGGTACTACTTTCATGATGATCATATTACTACAATTTTTATTGAGTTTCGAGTCAAATAACAATTAAAAATCAAAAAAAGTTCTAACAATGCATGATTTACACCTTTGTTACTAAACACATATCAATTTTACAACCGTGAAAGTAGTAGGGGCTCTTAGAAACTATACAAGGAAGATAATTTCAAAATTTAAATTAATTTGGTTCATAACTTTTTCTGATATCTACGTTGCCATATGTAAATATTTCGAGAAAACTGTTTTTGATTTTTCTCAAAATGGGAAACTTTCAAATGTAATTAAAAATTAGCTACCAAGTAAAATTCAAATCCCTATAACTTAAGTTCTAAATAAGGTATAAGCAAAATTCAAACACTATTAGAAAGGGAAAAGTTTAAAATTTAAACTGACATACAAATTAGAAAATTTTGACAAAATTGACGTTTTAAAGGTGTACGGATACCTTGAAAGGAAAAAAAAACCCACCTCAATTTGTTCGCGTTTTTGTACAAACTTATATTTTTAAACCAAGATTTCAGCCCATAACTTGTTTTTACCAATCTTTTCTCTTTATCTTTTTTTTTAAATCTATATTTGATTTTGAAAGAAATATAACTTGTGAATGGATCAAAAAAAAAAAAAAAAATGTCAGTACAGACAGGTTGGGTTCTTAAGCCATATATACGCCATCAAATATTTCCGAATTTTGATGCTACAAATGAAATATTCGTGTACAGAAAAGTTGATAATGAAGCTCTTTTTAATACCATTTGTGAAATTAATTGGTTTTATTAACTGCGCAATAGATGAAACATGAGAGCTATTGGTTTGGTTTGGTTTAATTAACGTTGCACTAGAAGAAACACGAGGGCTATTGATGAAAGACCTCGGTCAAGTGACGAGGACGATGCTCGAGCTGGCACCTCCCTATCCAACTTCACACCACACCAACGGAAGGACTTTAAGCTTTGACATATTTAATGGACATCAGCTCCAGCTACACGGCAGGTCTTTAGTGGCACCAAGGCTCAAACCCACGATTCGATGAAGGCCACCGGCCATGATCGGCGCAGCTGATACTATTTGAAAAGACTTAAGATTTGGCGAAGATTGAATAAAAGTAGAGGTTATAGGAATTTGCCATCTCAGATAGTATCGATGTCTTAAAAGTTCCCATACTGACGATTCAAGAATTTGTTATACAAGAACAGAACTTAAAAACAATCATTTTTATACTAAAAGTAAAAAGCCCTTCTAGAAAAACATTGAAAAAACTTTTGAATTTACATTTACAACAAATGTACAAAATGCCAGCCCTTTCTAGAGGGCAAAACTGAACTTGTATGAGCATTTTGAGTGTTTGTTGAATTTTGTAGCACGAGAGCGAAAATAGACTAGGTTGCACCAGACATTAGTTGAAAAATACTCTTTCAATTGTAATAGCACAATAAGATCAAGACAAAAATACAATTATTGATTTAAAAAAAAAATACTGAAAACTGCTAAATGTGTAAAGGGCCAATTATAAATTGAAATTCAAACAAGTTCCGGTAGAAAATTTTCACCAAGTCGGACTGTTTTAAAACAGATGAATGAAAAAAAAAAGTGAGAAAATGAACAAATACAAAACAGACAATTAAAATATGATGAATGGCGTAGGGGACATGATAGGAAGGATACTCGGGAACTGAGTATATTTTGAGAAACTGATTTCAAGATGCTAGATCCAACAAAGGGGTAAGCCACACTTATATACATTTCTTCTTATAACTGACTGTGGAATCAGTAATTCATTTAATTTCGAGAACATTGGTGTTTTCAATCTGTTTCAAGACCTAACAATACCAAAAAAAAATAAGGAATCTGAAGGTTTCTTCAAAACACTTGAAGAATTTCCCAAGATTAAAAGGACCACCTGTGTGCTAATTGTCTTAATAATTAATTCGATTTGACTTCCTTTTCGGACATTTTTTCTAATCCTGAATGAAACGAGAGTTAAAGATATCAATAAGGTAAAAAGTTTTCATTATGCATTTCATTCACTTACTCAAAATTCTAAGAATATTTTATTTGGAAAAAAAGTATTTCTTAAGGTAAACGTAAAGCACAGAAAATAATTTCACACTTTCAGATACCAATTTTCTCTAGAACATACTCCAAGATAATAAAGCTTGTTACTTGATTTGAGTGTTTTAAAAATAAATGTACAGGATTTAATAGGACTATATAAACTGGATGATACGTGTAGACTTAAGCACATTGTTATGTCTATCTTAAAATTTGAGGGCACACTTAAAAACTAAGTCGCAAAGGTTGTGAAAAAATATTCTAATATACAATAAAGGGAAATTCTAAAAGACATTCTATTCAATAATTTCAGATATGGCTTATGCACCAACTTAAATCGCAAGAATACGACTCAAAATATAATATCACTTCAGTAATCTGTTTTCGAATACAAAATCAATTGGCCTAATTTTTCATCTAACAGCATGAGTTATGAATTTAAAAAACTTCTGTGTAACATTTTACTTAAAATTTTTAAAAATTAGTCTATTAAATGATACAGTTGGAGAATTTACAACAAATTGCACTATTGCAAAAAAAGCGGAAACTTTAAAATATTCACTTAAATTGGAAGTGAAACCAAATCTAGCAACTATGAACAAAACTAAAAACACTTATTACATATTACTAAACTATCGCATTTTTAAATAAAATCGCAAATAAAAATGATATATATACACAAACAAATATTAAAATTAGTCATATGTAGACATAAAGTAAAAAGAATTTAATCAACCTTTTACTTAAAGATGGTCTAAAAGGTATAAAAATATTTTAAAATGTAAATAACAAGGTTTTAATGAATTATAATTTATAAGACCTTGAGTGCTTAAGCTAAGGTACCTAGTTAATTACCAATAAATTAAGAACCATAGTTACTTATACGAGATCAAAAGTATTGACGCTTGTCAAGCAATTTATAAATCATGCATTTTGATTTTAAAAAATAATGTTCATACTTTAGTCCATCTTTAAAATAAAAGCTTGATTTAATTTTTGCTTTTTTTTTTTTAGTCTGGAAATCTATTTAAGATTTAAAAGATTTAAAAAGCAGTTACGTGAGCTATACGCGAGTGCAATATTTCACCTCGATTGTGCCCCCATTCCCCCCTAAGCACGTCACTGCTTGAGCATATTATAGTATTGTATTGTTATCAGAGTTATATATATATTCAAAATATCAGCTCGATCAGATAATAGGAAGAGAGTTAAAATTCGAATACAAATTTTGAACTAGAAAGATATACCTACATACATATGAGCTTAGCAAGTCAAATAAAAGTTTGTAAAAATCTTTAAAAAGGACAGGTTCGTGAGTTATGAAATGCATTTTATGTGCAATTTGATATTCTGTAATCACAAATTCTTATAACTTCATAATTTATATGAGCCAATAATCCATATAAAGGGAGAGAACAAAAACAAAATCAAACGCTTATAAATGCGACAATTAAAGAGAGACAGATTTTTAAGATATTAAGAAATAATTATCGTTAAAAAAATTGATATTGACAACACATCACAATATTCACTTGTTTCTAAAGTAAAATACAAAACTGGGTCACTGAAACAAAGTTATTGTTGAGAGTAGTGTCGCTTGAATAGGAAAATACCCGGATGGTGAATGGGAAAATACCCGGATGGTGGGCTCGAAACAGAAAAGCAAGGTTATCAATGAATATAAATTTGCGTGACTTTGTTGTTAATGAGGGTGTGCCGGACGTAATATACAGCTAAATGGCTATCCTGAAATATCAAGGGGAAAATACATTAAAGGAAAATCTGTATGTGATGTTGATAAAAATCCCTTTCCAAAAAAATAAGTTTTAAAGCAAATATATTTTCTGGTTTTTTTTTTTTTTTAAGAAAAAATAAACAGAAACATATTTTATGTTTGTAAAATTACATTTTCTGCATTGAATATAATACAATGTTATAAAAAAGTACATTAAGTCGTGTAATATGAAATGCTAGATTTCTTATTCGCGAACTGCTTGCAGAAATGATTAGGAATATAAGAGTTAGTTTTACTTTCGGCAACCATCTCAAAAACATTGGAAAGGTTAAAAAAGCTCAATAATTAAGCTCCGCGTGAATTGAGCGATACGCAAATGCAGATAAGATTTGAAAATTGCTGTTCTCTCTATTTAAGAAGCAATGGTACACCCGTTCTGAAAAGAATTGTAACTCACGACAAAAAAAATGGATTATCTTATAACAGAAACCAATTGGGGGGAAAGATTAAATCATGGTGAGGGTGCAGGACATATACTGAAGCCATCTCTACATAGCCTAAACATTAACATGACAATATGGTGGAATGCAAGGAATATCGTGCATTATTCATTTATTATAATCTAGACATTTATTATAATCATATTGCCTTGAAATTGAGGAATTTCATAGAAATCTTTACCAAATGGTCCCTGTATTAAACAATAGACATTGACCCATCCTCCTCCATACTAATGCACAGTCCCATATGGAACAAATAACCGGACTAAAGCTTTGCGGATTAATCTACAAATTCGTGTTACATCCTTCATACTCATACGATTTTCAACAACAGTTTATCATTTATTTCGCAGTTTGGAACGCTAATAACGAAATATTAGGAGTAAGGTCGAAACATCCTTTGCGACCTCCACCCCCCCCCCCTTTTTTTTTTTTTAAATGAAGAATAAATTAGTTGGAAACACGTTGACAAAAGTATGTTCAAGAGAATATTGCATATTGATTTTAAAAAAATGTTTATTTGAATTAAAACAATTATCCTTTTTCTTTTAATAATCTGACATTTTCATATTACAAAACCTAATAATGGATGTTATATATCCGCATTTTGGGAAAGATTTAAAATATTTTTTCAATAATATCACAAATACGTTTATCCTATATCACACATACGTTTACCCTGAATAAATTATAAGACTACCAAAGCTATTCATTTAATACAAAAAATCTAAACCTATTTTTAATTAAAAGAAACTGGAGAAAAGCTTCGATGGCAACAAAAAAAAATCCACCATCTGTTCTCATGTACAACGAATCAGATATTTCAATAACGATTTGCAGTAGAGTAAAGTGTATTTATCATCAAGAACACATTAATAACCATTTCATATCATCAAGAACACGTCGCATAATTTAATTTTTTATTCTAGATAAACAACAGTCATAGCCCTTTTATGATTTTAAGAAGCAGAATTTGCATTTCACATTTAACATATTTCCTTTATCATTATCATATTAAAATTTAGGACTTTTACTAATATTTATGTTTATCATAATATTAGATGGAAAACAAAGACATATGGTAGCGTACTATATTTTTATCATGTTATTTATTTTTAAATATGCCCAACTGGTACAGTTTGTATTTTTATGCTTAATGGGAGAAAACCATAAAAAAATTAAATGGGAGCTCATTGACTTCATCTCACATAAAGTAGGGACTACAAAAGAGTCTATGGAGTAAACAGGATTAAGAATTTTAGTCTTAGAACTTCTAATGGAAAGGGAATGGAGATAATGATTCTCAAATAATTTCCCGCATACCTCTAAGAGTAGTCAAACAATATTGACAAAAAAAAATGTCTGACGAATGGTTTTGAAAAATTATCTTCATTGTAAAATAATTTCAAAAAAATATTATCCCAATCATCGACACGAGATTTTTGTAAGACTTGAAAATCCACAAGTTCATTTACATGAAAACTAAATTATATATTTCCATCACGCAAACAGCTACCATCTTACTATAAATTTAAAGTCAGTATGAGAAAATAGCAGCTTACTTTTTTTTTATTAAGATATGCTATAGAATTCTATTTACTTCTCATATACGAATAATATTTCCAAATGCCAATGAAATTACAATACTTTTCTTTCGAACACTGCCTCAAATATTTACTTTCTTTCGAAATATTTATGTCCCTTGTTTTGAAATTTTTGAAAATTAAAAAAAAAAAACTCAACGGAATTCAAGTTATGGGTTTTCAGTTGTAAACAAGTCGATCGACGCTCAATTCTATGTCAGTTAATACTTTTATCGAATTCGAAATTTCTTATCACATAGAAGATTTGAGCAATAAATATCAACAAAACAAAAATTCCAAAATCATCCTTTTCTGGTGGATATTTTAAGGTCGTCATATTAAGATTTTAAATAACAAAAGTAATACTTTAAGTGGAAGTTCCAGAGCCACTGGTATTTGACACATTAAAGAGACACGAAGAATAAAAAAAGCCATTAAATGAAGTGTGGTTATCGGTATTGAAGTGTCTTGAAATATTTTTATTGCGAATCATTATTCAAAAAGTATTTGAAACCCTATCAAATTTTAGTTTTTCCATTAACCTTACGATATACGTTACCGCTTCTCCTGATTACTGTCTGCCTTATTTAGTTTTTGTTATTAAAAAATAAAATAATTCATAACGTATTCGTATTGTTACCAAAGATAGCAATGTATTCATTCTTTCTTTACTTATATTGATTTCTTCTGTAACTTCCAGCAAAACTAAAAAAATTTCAATATTAAAATCGTAAAAAATATATGCATTATTTTGCTCTTTGAAGATCTATTCTTTAAATGTAATTGTGTTGACAAAATCTTGATGTAAATCATGCTAATTAAAATAAAAAACTTTCCTCTTTAACTTCAAAAATAAATTTTGTAACACATTTTACAATGAGTCGTGCGTACTACTTGAAGAGTAATTTTTTAAACCATATTTTGAACCACAAAACATTTTAAATAAGTAAATTCAAAAATTTCTTTCACCTGCAGGTTTTTAAAAACTGCATAATAGGCTTGTATTGCAAGTCTACAGTAACTTTAATCCAATTATATATTTTTAGAGTTTAAAATGCATGAAAAGATTGATTGCCAATTAACATTGAATTTAGATGCAACACGAGGGCTATTGACAACGAACTTCGTAATTCGGAGTCTTGGTCAAATATATAAAATTAAATGCAATAAGTTATAAAAATGGAATAAAACGTTTACAATGTCACTAGATGCAAAAATATTTTCCAAAAGAAAAAAAAGTTCAATTTTTGGCATAAAACATAGTATTATCAAAATGAAATTTTTAAAAATCATGTAATATGGAAATAAAATCTACAAATTTTAAATCTCAAAAATTTTGAAACATCACAACTTTTTTTCCCATCCAAAAACACCTCTACATAACAGAAAAATATTGCTGCCATTATAGGAATTAAATAATTGTAATTCAAAACTATCTTTAACAACTTTTGGCAATGCATTTAAACCTTGGACTTGTCAAATTTAACAGAATATTTCTAAACAAATCTTTCCTAAAATGTTATTTTGAAACAAAAAGAATGAGATCTGGCTGTAATTCGAGACACGACTACGCCTTGTTTTGAAAGCTGCTCCCTGTCTGAGACATTTCCTAAAATTATATTACATAACTTTTTTTTCATCCTAATGTTTGAGTGCTTTAACCTTAAGTAACCGATTGCATTCAGAATCAGAGAGCAACTGACTGCCTAGGAAAAGCATTATATTTTTTTTAAAATATATCTACTTCTTAGATACCAGTTTTCATTTTTAAAAAAAATATTAAAAAGTCTTCTTACATTTTTTTGAAAAGAAACTAATTAGAAAACTAGTTTTCACTTAAACATTATATAGCTTCACCAGAAATTCGTATGACACGAGGGTGAAAATTAAATCTATTTAAAAAGGCCATTTATAAGAAAATTCTATTATCAAGAATTTAATTAACAAAATTTTAAATTTTTCCAGGCATAGGGAATATTAGTACTTGTTATAAACTAAAAAATATACAATGTAAAAACAATTTTTGAAAAGTAACTCCTAAAATATACAAATATACGTTAGATCCAGTGTGTTTAATAGTTTTAACTATTTAAACTCTCTAAAGTAAAATCAGTCATAGACAGGACTTACATCAATAAATAATTTGCAATAAAAATTAAGTTAATACATCCGTAAGTCTGTAATGATACGTTTTTCTTAAATATAAGAATGTATTTTTCTAGGAAACGCATTGTAAAATTAAAAGAATTATCTAAACTGACGATAGAATATTTTAAATTGATACATGAAATACTTTGATATCTATAGAATTAACAGAATACTTTAAATGGGATAACCTTTGTTTCTCTATATCCCATAAAACCAATCAGAGTTCTGGTTAGGTTGACTAGATGGAAAATGAGCTCAAAACTTACTTTTTAAATTTACCCATGTATTTTTTTTAAAAAAGTTATTGGCCTTAAGATACAGTGGCCCCAAATTATTCCATCCGATAATCTTTTATAATATCTAGACTGGCCCTCCTGCCATAAAGACAGGACTCTGCTTCTAGATTAAAGCGGTCGTCAGACAAGAAAATTAAATAACTAAATGTCTGCGCATGTTTGAATAAAAATTCAGTGCATAATTGCTTCGCATCCTTACAAAGGTCAAATGGTATATTGGGGGGGGGGGGGGGTGATTATCTTAAAATATATAAAACTACTTAAGAAAAATAGTTCCTGTCATGACACTGAAGAATTAAAGGTTTTTTCGAAAATTGTCAGCACGTTTTATGTAGGTTAAAAAAATCGGAATGCGTGTTTCCATTTATTACAGGAAAGCAAGTTCTTTAATTTTTCCCCAAAAAAGAATTCTTTATTTATCATTAAAATTACATTGAGTAAAAATTCTTTATTAGTGAATAAAAGCAAACACTAGAAGAAGAAAAATTTACTAGAATATATAAGCCAGTATTCCATATATAATGTACGGCATTACATTAAATCAAATACAAAAATTTTATTTCAATTTTTATATCTAACATTATATCCCATTAAGGTGAATCATGTTCATCAAAGTGTACTAACGTTTGGGTCAACACATTAAGCTTTTCTTGTAAGCTATTGGCAAATGACCTAAGGTCAGTCTGATTCATTTAATACATATTACACCAGAACTAGTAGGATAATGGGCGATAGATCTCCGTGATTATGGCCTACGGTCAGATGATAGGATAAAAACTCCAAAATTCTACTCTTCGCCTTTGAGATGCGGTTATAAATAATGTGCGGGAATTGTTTTACAAAATGGTTTTCGGAAGAATCGATATTCAAATTTGAGTTTAGTTATGCTCGCAGCAAAATTTAGCTTTAGTGCGAGCTATAACACATCTATTACTCAAATCCTCCTTCATGAATAGCGTAAACTGAAGCGAAATTTCCCGAAAACAATACATAAAATATACTTTCTAAAAGTTATGCATAATATTCTTGCACATTTAAACTTTAAGTACAAAACCGGTGCAAACTGTTAACAGCAAAACTGTTCAAAACAAATGATTCCTCGACAAAAAAAAAATTGCTCAAATATTAAAATTTAAGTAAACACTAGCATGTTAAAATTATTAAAACAGGCGATAATCTTTTGTTTAGATACGAAAAATTTTGAAGCAAGTTTCGCTTCCATTAGCCGTTTCTTGGGAGAGATTCCTTTTGTCCCTAGGCATACTTGAGATTATAATGAAACTTCTGCTAAACAATTAAAATATTATAAAAAGGTTTTTAAATAATACTGTTAAAATAAATCGTAAAAGCACAAATAAAACATTTGAAAAACAAAATACGATTACACTTAATAACTAAAAGGAAATTAATATTTTAAGTAATAATTGTGAATAATGCAAATGATAAATAAAACAGTTTTATACGCATGTATTTTTTGGCTATGTATATATATTTTTACTGCAATATTCCTAGATTTATTTAATGTAATTTTGTTTACATGCGTGTAACCAATTTTAAAGAGATTAAATTTTAATACTTTTAAAATAACGTGTTTGACCTTTAAAAAATAATTGATTCTCTATAAAGGTTTTCAATCAACAAAGTAGAAAACCTCTAAAGATTGAAAGTATTACCACAACACCATTGTGTGGTCCGCTATTTTTCTTTCAGTCTACTGCACAGTTCCTGACCTAGAAGAAATTCCAAAGATTCGTAAACAAAGACGAGGAATACCAATCAAGACTTTGATCTTCGCTTAGATAACATAACGAGGAAATAAAAAAAACTTCAAGGAAATCGTATTCGTTTATGGATTTTAATATCGATAAAGAAAAAACAAATAATTCTAAGGTGTTTTTTTCCCAAGAATTACTTTCGTGTCTAATGCCTTAATCAGCTTATAGATACGATTTGAGTTTTAAAAATAAAACGATTCATTCTCTGCACAGTTCTTACTCTTTAAAACAGGGATGCACTGGTGGGAAGAGTAGCCACAAAATTTGAATAGATATTGTGTGTATTCGAATGATTTTACAGTGATAGATATTAAGAAATAAATATTTTACTTTTATCGGTGACTCTGAATTGAATAAGGCTCGACTCTTGTGTCAACAAAGCTCAATTATTTTAAACTTTTCTCTGTCAAGAGGTTGAAATAGAATACATAATACAAAGTGTTATATTACTTAGTAACAATTTATGGACTGTTCCTATTTATACATAACGCTAGAAGTTTCTTAAAAATATATATCAACGCTAAATTTTAATTAGAGTTCTCAATGTTTTACATATCAAAGTGTTCAGACTATTTCGAGTGTATTTTCGGTTTGATTGATTAACATCACTCTAAGAAGCAACATGAGGGCTATTGGTGTATTTTCTGAAAAAGAACAAAAAATAATCATTTCAAGAAATTAATCTATTTAATTTTTAAGACGATAAAAATTATCCTCCAAGTTTGATATCAAATCCATTCAACACATTTTCATCCTCGAGGCTTGTGTTGAACTGTTTAGAAACTTTCTTTGTAATTAAAAAAATATAATTTCGATTTGAAATAAAGTTTACTTATACTGAAAAGAAAGAAAAACTAACATTTACTGAATCTCCCCCGTCATGAAATAGACAACTACTTTCAACTCAAGCGATATATTTTTTCATCTTGTTGTAGAATTAATTACGTATTTCAATCTGTATAATGTACAATTCAATTTTGCAAATAAATATTTCAATACAATTCTCAAACGCTTACCTTGACATTGCTAAGCAGACTCTGAATTACACAATATTTGAAAATTCTTTTGATGCTGAATATAATATAACTCTCTCAGAATTACAAAAATTTTGCAAAGAGAAATAAACTGAAAAATTGGACTCTCGGTCAATTCTACAAACTAATTCGCATTTCAAATGCACCAAGTGTAGATATCATTCGACAAATTACATTCACTGAGCACTACTTACTGCCTGCATGAAAGTTTTAAAGACAGGAAAAAGGAAATTAGTTTGCTTTACTTCTGGAAACATGTTGAAATGAAGGTTTTTCGGATGAAACTGCTGTACAAAACCTTTTTGTAGTTTCTCCAACAAAAATGTTAATAGATAAAAAAAAATACAGTCAAAAGAAACCAATCGACAGACAGACAATCATTCTATTCAGATAAAAGTTTTTAGCACTGTTTTCCCTTTGTTAGTGATCCTTTTTGCTTTCCTTTTTTTTTTCTGAAATGGCGTGAGGGTCATTCTGGAATTCCCATTCCCTTCTAAAATAATTATCCAACAAAATTAAATCTTTTGAGTCGCTTTCACATAATTTTAATAGAACTTCAATTCTGACGCATAGACTTTCTTCTTATACTGAAAATTTATTACGCTTTTCGTTATTATATTTTATTGTTTCTCTCAATATTTTATCAATATACATTTCTTACTTTCCGAACTGGAACAGAATAACATTTAAATTCAACTCTTATAATATTTTCTTCTGTTAAATTAGTATTACTCTTGTACATTAATGAAGGAGTACCTCATTTATTAAAAGATTAACAATAAAATAGATTTGTATTATATATTTAACAATTGTTTTGTTATCTATAACAAAATTGAAAATTTAGAGTTCAGCGAATTGGTCAAACATTTAAACAAATTAAAAACTGATTTTTCGAAACTATGCAAGTTATTGAATTTTGAAGAACAGCGTTACTTATGCTTGTATCCCATTCACTAATTTATCATTTTTACTGAAATTTTTTGTGTACTTCATTTAAACTACTAACACTGATACACAGTAAATATTTTCATTTGCATAAAGGAAAATATTCACAAAAAATCTCCGATTCCTGAATATCTACATAAAAAACATTTTACATTTTTTGACGTATTCAAATTTATGGACAGATCTGTAAATTTTGCAGGAATTTTTTTAAAAGATTAATTTCCAACTTAAATATATAATAATTTATAAAGCTGTTAACATAATATATAGATAAACTTAGATGGTGAAAGGCAAGAAATTGAATAGAAAAGATATTCTCTGAAGTGCCATAAATGTAACATTGATGCCAATAAATAGAGTAACAGTTCATGAAAAAAAATAAGTTACATTAAAAATTGGTATAAAATAAAATGAATTATAGACTTTATGTTAAATACAATGGTTATTACAGATTTAAAATTAAGTTAAAGCTGTACTATCGTATTGAAGACTAAAAATGATTGATTCTAATTCTCATTCAATAAAATTTTAAAATTTCATTTTTCCAACTATTAATGAAATTTTAAATTTAAGTAAGAAAAGATTGTAAAATTTATGAAATAAACGCTTGAAAATCCACAATGAGATATTTAGAGCTTTATTTTTCAAAAAGTATTAAAAATTAGTGGATTGCTTTATATCAAACAAAGTGTTTAGGGGGGGGGAATGATTTAGCTCCCTTAATTATTAGAGCAATCCATTCAAAAATTATTCATTTATTGAATTAATGCCATTTAAGAAATATACAGCAAATGGTTAGCTATGTATCACTTTGTCTAGGAATCACAATCTCCACAGATTCAGCGTGCATCAGCCCGCTACACTGTTAGTCTTTAAGTTGCATTAGGACTCGGATAAGTGATGGTAGAGTTGAATGGCAGAAGAATCAAATATGCCATACAAGATGCAACTGTGATCAAGACGTTTGAAAAAATGAGAGAGGGGAATTGTTTGACAAGAAGGGTAGAATATTGAGAAGTATCACTGGGATATCCCAGCGGCGCGTACCCCACGTTTACCAAAGACACTAGACTCAATGGAATTGGTTTGTTCTTATCAATATCGCACTGAAAGCGACGCGAGGGCTATTGGCGACGGACCTCGTAATTTTGAACCTTGGTCAAGTGACGAGGACGACATCCGAGCAAGCACCCCTCTGATTTCCACACCACACCAACGGGAGGACTGAGCCTCGACAGAATTATCGTGCATCAGTCCAGCTACACGGTGAGTCCTTAGCGGCATCAAGACTCGAACCGTCGACTCAATGAAACCCGCCCGCCGTGAGTTCATGATCATGACACTAAGCTACCTCGACAACAGACTCTATGGGAAAGATCATTAGCTTAAATGTATATACTGTTAAATTTGGTTAGGTTACATTTTACTATCTTTATTTTCATTCTTGATAGATATTGCACAAATGCTTAACAGTGGGTTATTGATGATGGAATTCGTCAAAAATCGAATGGTACTTTTTGTTCAATGATAGCTGAATTGAAACGAAACTCTTTAAGCCCTCACATATGCGAAGTGTTGGATTTCAAATTAGTGTGAAAATATATATGTTGGTCATGTATACTATGACTATTTTAATCCGATGAAATAAGATAAGTGAAAACGAATCCTTGCGAAACGCACGCCCTCGAACTCCCAACTATCTTAATGTCGGTTAGCCTTAAATTATTTTTGAATGATTTCGATGGATTAAAAATTTTGATTTAAGTATTTTCAAAATGTGTGTGGAGAGAGAAAAAATATTGGATTATTAAAATCTTCCTTCAGTTTTATTTGTGTTAAATTTCTAAAGTGTCCTTACATTTGTACGAGCAATGTTCTAAATATATCCCTTTAAAACATATATACACACTAATATATATATATTATTTTTATTTCTTACATAAACAATTTTGTACATTGTAATAATATACTAGAATTGTCAAAATTTAATATTTTCTGTTCAGAAAAGTGGTCCGAGTTCAAATTATATTCTTTAACATTAAGTGTGTGTGTGATACATGTACAGCAGATGGGGATTGTGTACCTCATGTACACAATCCCCTTTAACTATCAAAAATGTTCAAACGCATTAAAAATTCCATATTTTCCAATTTGCACATTTCAATGAATAATATTCCTCCTTCAAATTTCTTCATTTCCTTCCATTCCTCCTTCAAATGACAAAAATGAACGCACACCAATTACATATTACACCTATGCAAAATGATCGTTCAAAAGAAAGAAAAGCATAACATATGGAACAGTTATTCACTTGTGAATAATGTCACAAAGCTCACGTTTGTCAAACATATACCCGATTCTCTTTTCTTACCCAAATCGATTTGTTTCATTAAAATTTCACTTACCAAAAAAAAAAAAAAAAACTTGAACCAATTTTTCTTAATTTACTGACTGTAATACTTCGGAAAAAAAAGAGGCTCAAATGTTCATTTTCTACTAAGTCTCTGCTCAGAATATTCTTCTGTAAACAGGTTCTGTTCACCAAATTCAACAACAAAACAAACTACTCGGGGACCCGCATTGCGTTACTGGGCATCTTTTTATCTGTGACACAAAACTACTTCTTTATCTTACTCGTCACAGTTACCTTGAGCCAGGGTTTCCAAGGTCGAAAAAGGTCAAGATAAGGGAAAAACTTTCGTGGCATTCTTGTAGTAATAATTCCTATCAATCATGGACCTCAATCACCGAAAAATATATCTTAGTATGAACTTAGACAAGGCAGCGTTTCACGGGCATTTTTGCAACAATTCAAGAATGAATGAAAGACAACATGCTGCGTGACCTTACTAAAAGTTTACTTTTGCTGTATTGCATGCTTTAAGTGCAATGACGCAAACCATCCTTGCACACACACATTTAACACAATTGATTCACAGACATACATAATTGGTCAAGGTAATTAGGTGTTATAAGAGTCTGTTCATGTGCCAAGTACCTTATAAGAGGTACTTAAGAACCAACCAAACACGTTTCTTAAAATTCATAACAAGCTCGTGCATTGCGGAGACGCAAGACAAAAATCACAGGTCACACAAAAAAAAAAAAAAAATCACAAAAATGTTAGTACCATGCCCATGATTTAAAGCTAAATAGATACTAATTATCTATTACAAGGGCAGGCAAATGCGACTCGTTAAGTACGACCTCCATTGAAAATTTAAATCCTTTATTATTTCTTGGCTTTTTTTCACTCATTAAGCTCTCACTTAAAAAAAGCTTAAGGTGTACAATTTCCCATTTTCATCACAAATAAATTCGTGAACTCTGAGTATCGTTCACAGTTGACAAATCATCTGATTAACCAAATTTCAGAAAAATTTCACCAAAGGAATCTAAAAGTTATACTTCATTAATGCATTTATTTATTTTGCTTTAAACATTAAAATTTTGAAACAATTATTTTGTTTTTTACTTCCCTTAATTGTATTTCCTGATACGTTTATATTTTGCGCATCATTTGAGAATTGTGTAGAATATATCACTCATTCTAATTAAATTAGTCTAATTCTCCTTTATATAAATATGGTTAAAAAGAATATTGTATGAAAATTATGAATGCGGCTTTCTCATTGAACTCATTTGTGCCCCACTTCTGATCTGTAATTATATCAGAATTGCATTACCTTATAATATTTACCATTTTAACGGCATCCTGCGAGTTAAGTTTTATGTAAACTTATATAGATAAAATTTGTGTTACGCCCCGATTCTCCAAAAGAAATTCCATTCGCATTTCGGAGAAAATGGTTAGGAATTCTCACTGTGAAAAAAATCTCTCGAGTCTTAATTTAAAAATATTTTCTTATATAAAGTATACAAACTATTAACCACCTACATATTGATAAAGCTGCATCAAAAACAGTGAGTGAGTGAATGTAAAGTTTATTGGCGCAAGAGCCAGATATGGCCATGCTGCACCAAACAAGATTTAACTGTGGTCTAGACGAGAAGAAATAGAAAAGACAAATTGGTTGACAAGGAGGAGGGTCGAAAATAGAGAAGGATCGCTAGGGTAAGCATCAAAAACAGAATATAACACTATAATTAAAACAAGCACATAAACTTCGATATTGTCTCTAATATTCTCTGAAAATGGAGGGTTTACAAATGTAACCTAATTTTGGAATTAGTGAAGAATTAATGGCTTCTTGATTTATACTGCAGTTAGTAGTATACATTCCCATTATTCTTTTAATATGTAAATTTCATTTAGCAATTCATATTAAATAAGGATTTAAGCATCATGTTTTACTAATGGAAGATTATTTAACTAAAAAAAGTACACCGATTGTTGGTAGTGAGTGATAGTATTATATTTTAATTGCGAAAGAGCCAGATATAGCTATGCTGCGCTAAACAAGGTAAATCCGAGATCAGATACGAGAAAAAATTAGAAAAAAAAATAACTGGTCGACTAGGAGGGTCAAAAATAGAGAAAGATCGCAGGTATATCCCGGGGGCATGTCATCTGTGCTTACCAAAGACAATAAACCCCATGGTAAAGAATGATCATTTGGGTGCCTCGGGGTCATAATACTCGTACTTGCCTAATGATAGCAAGCCCCTGAGATCCCCCAACCAGGAGGACCAGTCCCCCGATATAATCTCTAGGAGCAGGGTTCCCGGCTATATCCCCAGACACTGAGTACCCATTTCAGTTGCCTCTTACGACATATATGAGCTTCGATGCGACTATTCTTTCACACCCGGTCACCACGCGAGTACAGATTGTTGGAAATTTAAAATTGTTATAAGTGATATAAGAACAAGGTATACAGGTTTTAAGAATTAAGTAAACATATAAGGTGTAGCAAGTGATAAGTATCTTTTTAGGGGAAGGTGCTAATAGATTTTGCGAAAAATAGCTTCATAAACAAGTTTTAGAACCTATGAATTAGAACTATATGACGGATTACAAAACAAACACAAACAAGATAGACATCAGAGACAATACATTATTTTCTGAACATTTATAAAACCCATTATACTAATGCTTGTAATAGAGACTTGAACGCACGACTAGTTGTTTATAAAGCCTTCAACTCCGTCAACAGACCACTGTGGTTCTTAAAGTTATCTTAACAGTATTTTAAAAGAGAATCCCTAAAAAGTACATTTATTCATTCACACACAAAAATTATCCAATAATACTATATTCAGATTTCATTACCATATAAAGATTTTTTTTTTTTTTTTTTTTTACGTAATTCTGTATAGCATCGAAGATCCGAAATAATTGAAGGCTGGGGACGTTCGTTTAGTTTAGTTTTTATTAACGTCACACTAGAAGCAACACGAAGGCTATTGGTGACGGACCTCGTAATTTTGAATCGTGGTCAAGTGACGAGGACGACACCCGAGCTGGCACCTCTCTCTCCTAATATCCACACCACACCAACAGGAGGACTTTGGGCCCCAACAGATTTAACGTGCATCAGCCCCGGCTACACGGCTGGGGATGTTCGAATAACTTATTTTTCGAATAAACGTTCATAATAGACATTTGATTTTTTTTTTTACAGCTCTCCTGTATCAATGATGCTTTTAAAAAAATTAAAATGTTCAACTGCTTCAGTATTAGCCGACAGTTTTTCACCTTGGATATCTAACTCCCCGATTCCATGCCTAGATTTGAAACGCATAAGCCAGCCAATGTTCGCTTTAAAATCAGCGTTACCTCCTAGTTTATTGTTCATTTCAAGAGCCGTTTCACAAATCAAAGGGCCACTTATTGGGTGTCCTTGGCTACGTACCTACATATACCCATGTGTAAACAGCAGTTTAAAAATCCTGGTTTTCTGTCACTTTCGTTTTTCTATGCAAGCTTTTGTCTTCATTGTCAAGTATTCTAGCAAATTTTTGTAACACTGCTGTTCTTTCCAATATCTGATATTGTTGCATTTCCAAATTCATGTTCCCGAGCTGGGCTATTGATTCAATTGCACCCTTCTTCAATTGATCCATTACTGAGTTTATTGGAAACTGAGAAAATCACGCTTACGTTTCATCGCCATGGCGAAAGGCACAATACACTATGTATCACAGGCGAAGGCTCATACGCCACTGACTGCTTTCGGTTAACCGAAGCTTTCTTTTGATCAGTATTCGGATAACCAATGCTCCACTGTAATTTTCTGATTGAACCAATCAGATACTAGTAGATAAAAATGCACTATGTGTAAAAAGTTACTTTTTTAACTTAAAAATCCATTTCCGATTAAAGTAAAAATATAGGATATACTCCAGATATACAAATTTCAATACTTTAATCGAAAATGGAATTTTGTGTTTTATTTGGAAAATTGGCGTATTCATATTAAATTTGTATTTTTTTTTTTTTTAAGATGTGTTATGAACATAGATACGTCATGTAACCAAAAGAGCTTATATTTAAATAGGAACATTTTTTTATCTCAAAATATGTGCCGAGTTTGATCCAGTTAAGCATTAGGCCGAATAAACTTTAGACAACTATGAATACCTTATCTTAAAAATATTTATATATTTGTCCTTTTGGCAAAAATTATTCAAGTTAAGAATCGGAAATTCTTATGACGTATATAAGCGCGTGCCTTTCGTTTTTTAACAGCTCGTTTTGTTTTTACTTTAAAATTTAAATTTTATAAAAATTTTAAAAATCACTTATCGAATGACATTTTTCTAAATGTTTAGTTTTTAAATTAAGGAACTGAAAAGTAAATCTTAAATTTCTGCTTTAGAGTATTCAATATCAGTGAAACAAATTTACCATAAAAATTCCATGCCGATAGTTTTAAGTTGATAATGAGATAAAGGAACATAAGTATTTAAGAACTTATATTTTGAGAAAAGTGCACTTAAAGATAGCAATAACAAAAGATGAAGATATTCGAAAAGTTTCTTAAATTTTAAACCTCAACTCTTACGAATAATTAGAGAGCTAATACCAATGCAAAGGGAGAAACCGAAATGTTTAGAGTAATAAAATAAAAAAAAATTGGTGGATTTTCTTCTTACCCGTAAAGATTAAGAATGAAGTGTTTCTAAAGTACTTTTCTAAAAGAAATTAGCCTTTTATATAAATAAAATACCTGTTACAAAAGCAAATTTGCTCATTACAAAACTATGACAAAAATCAAAAGTAATGAAAGCAAAATTAGACTTCTTAAATATAGGTAACCGAGTCGCTTTATTTTGTTAGAGATTTTAATTTATTTTGGTATTGAATAAGTATGATTTCAGAGTTTGATTAAGAAAAATTGGACTCCGAAATAAAAAAAAACTCTACTTTCGAGTGCGGAACATCGATTGCATGAACTTTTAACTTAATTTCTATTCTTTTATTCAAACAAATTTTCCATTAGTAAGTAATATTTATTTGAAAATTAAAATTCTGTTGGTTACTTTTTGGGGATATTATTCAATTATGAATATTTTCTTTTATAATTGGTTTTTGTTTTGATAGGTATATTTCATTATCGACAGCAATGTTAAGGACATGGTTGAACTTGTTTTCGTATTACTTCATGTTTCAGCATATATATTTTAATATAAATATTTGAATATTTTTTGATGAATGGAAGTATTTTTATCCATGAAAAATTTAATGAATTAACGTTACTATATTATTTGATTGAATCTTTAATATTAAAATTTCAAAATTTGTTTAATATGTTCGGATAAATCTTCAGCAACATGTGACAGTTTTGATAGCAGTCCGATACTGTAACACACCGATGTAGATTATAATTAAAAATATCAATTTTTAGAATTTTGACTATGAATATCTCGTACATTTTAATATTCCCTGGAGAAAAAAACATGGAATTCATAAAAGTTTTGTATATTAAAAGCTTTTAGTATTTAAAATGAATAGTTCAAGAATAATGAAATAAAATTCATGAATGAAAACACCTAATGAACATTTCAATTCATCACATTAAAAATTATTTTACAATAAGGTTGAAATAATCCACTCTTTGTCTCATAAGTATTCTTTGAGAACCGAACCCTGCAGACTAAACGCAAAAAAAAAAATCCAAAAATATAAGCTAATACAAGTATAAAAACATTCACAATTTTTTACAATACAAAATATAAAAGAAACGTGTATAAACAACTCACCCCGAATGAAGCCACATGATCCTTATATGATCCTAAACTCTACTAAAGAAACTACTATTCACCTTCTCAGACCATCTGACAAACCAAAATAACAAACGACACCTCCGACTATTCTTTTAGAGATGTTTCTGTCACGCTGCGCTGATCATCCGTTAGAACATGTCTTACCTTTCGCCCCTGTCTCTCCCGAAAGACAACTTTCGCTTTCCACCAATGAAGACCCGCGATGACCTACTGCGTCATTTCCATTACATTTCCTCATTGGCAGAGATCATAAAAATTGTTTCTTTCTTTTTCCACTCGAATTTTGATTTAACCATTTGATTATTAACTTCATATTAGTTAATTTACATGCCAAGTTGCTATCGCAAGGTTGGATGAGTTCATGTGAAATGTCAGATTAGAGCTGCAATATAGTTTTATGAGTAGTTCTGGATTTGTATGCAAAGAGAGACTTCAATCGTTACGAAAAAATTATTCCATGAAATCAAGGTCTTTGTATAATCCCTAGTTTCTCATGTTAGAACATCCTTGATTATCAAAAATACACTGTTTAGGAAAAGGAACCAGATGTGTAAGATAACTTCATTGTGGAAAGAAAACTTCATAGCAAAATAACTTTTAATTGTTGCGGCTAGATATAATTGCTTTACTATTGAGGAACTTGTTTTGTCAAGAAATAGAATTACATTTTTTGAATGTTGCATTTTAATTTTTTTTTATCTCGATTGAAATCCAAAGAAGCCACACTTTTCGTCTTGTAAAATTAAGTTTCACTTCGTATTTTTCTATTACTTTAATTTTGAATAAATATCAGAAGTTTTGCAAGAGGGAGTAATTCTCTGTACTTTAACTGAATAGCAAAACGCCGTATTTGAAAGCAGTTGCGATAGTCGAGTGGTCATGGGTTCAATCCTGATTCTACCAAAGACCCATCGTGTAAAAATTTGTTGCTCGTTAAATCTATCGAATGTCGTCCTCGCGTAGCGCCCCTGGGATATCCTAGCCACGATCCTTCTGTAGTTTCGTCATCCCTTCTTGTCAGCCAGTTTTTAACCTTTATCTGATCAGATTACATATTAAGCAATCGTTTCGTGCAGATTGGTCAGGTTTGGCTCTTGCGTCATCAGTCCAAACTCTCACAACTCTAAATCCTTACGTTGGCGAGGTATGGAAATTAGGAGAGTAGCTCAGATGTCTCTCTCATTTGACCATTACCAGAAATTACAAGTTCAGTTTCCAGTAGCCCCTCTGTTTCATTTAATGTTAATAAGGCAATCAATCATTCCGCATAAGGATTTTTTAGCAGAATCGGGAATTTAAATCATTATTTTCAATGGTTACGAATCTCGTGAATTTATCACTGGGCATGTGAAAGACTTCTAATAAGTGTGAGACTCTAAGCAGTGAGAGCTACTCATAGAGTGTTTATATTTTATTATTGCTACCACTAATCGCGTGTGGTCAAATGGCTGAATTATTCGAAAGATCTCCATTATTCTACGCGCTAGTTCTCCTTAAGAATTAAGATTCGAACCTATTATGCACTCTCTAATGAGATGTAATTAACACAAAGTTTTTAATTTTGCATCTTCCTCAGTGATACCTGAAATTGTTCTTATCTTCTATAATTTGTTTCATATTTAATTACAACTTTTTTTTCTCTTACTTCATTTAATGACATGTATATATATATGTTCTTTAAATCTTGGAATTAAATTATTTCCCAAAGAGTATCATACTCAGCAACTAATATGTTTTAAAATTATTTATAAAAATTAGAAATGCATCTTTTATTTCAACGGAATTAAAAACGTTAATTCAAAAGAAATTATTTCGAGACACAATTCAAATGTATCCGAATACACACACCTGAATTTTAAATCAAAATTAACTCTGAAAAAAGCTTAATACTGAATTAAAAATGAATGAATTATGAAGAAAATTTCTCTTTCCCTCTGTGTGTGTGCGTGTGCGTGTGCGTGGATGTGTGCGTGCACGTGCGAGAGCGGAATTTAATTGGGTAATGGTTTAAACTCGTGACTCGATTTGTTTTAACGTATTCTGAGTGATAATGTTTGGAATATACAGTGGCTCCCGAAATTGAGTATACACCTCACTTTCTTTACTGTGGAAATACAAACGTATGGTAAAAAGTTTTATGAAAAGGATTTTTTAATAGGAATGATAAATCACTCCTTAAATAAATAAAATATTAATTCAAAAAATAAACATGAAGTTAATATAGTAATAAAATTATTAACATTCTCTGACTAAATGACACGAATTGATATCACAAAATTAAGCATACACTTTGTAGAAAATGACCTCAACCTGATAAATTAGTTACCACTATTTTACTGAAAATTTTGCGTTTAATGTTGACATTGAATTTTGTTTCTAATGTAACGTCTACTCCACTCCCTGTGGCCGCGGTAGCCTAGTGGTCATGGTTTCGGATTCGAGGGCGGCGGTTTTCGTTCAGTCGCGGGTTCGATCCTTGGCTACCAAAGACCCGCCGTGTAGCGAGGGCTAATGCACGTTAAATCTATCGGGGCCCAAAGTCCTCCCGTTGGTGGGGTGTGGGTATTAGGAGAGGGGATGCTTGCTCAAGTGTCGTCCTCGTCACTTGACCGAGCTTCAAAATTACGAGGTCCGTCGCCAATAGCCCTCGTGTTCTAAACTACTCACCGACCAATGACAACCTCTCTTTCCCACACGGCGCACGCAAATTAAACTATTCAACTTTCTTCAATAGTTTCTCGGATTAATTTGTTCCCCCTTACTGGCAGCTTGTTTAGTACCTTACCTTCCATTCAATGAAAAAAATCAGAAAAATTCAGGGCTCATCTTTTAATTCACCGTGTATCTCTTCAATAGACTTTTCACTGACTAACTTCCCTGCGTGATGAATCCTCCACACACAGCCATTCTCCATCACAGCTGCAAGATACGGGCTTGAAGGCCCCAAGCAGCCTAGGCGCTAGCAGAAATCTACATCAAGACCCTAATGTATAAGTTTGTTGTAAAAATATTAATTTTTAATCTTCAAAATGGGTTTCAGAATGGAAACTGCAGTTCAAGTTAGAGAGCTGGCAGTTAAAATGGCTGAAGAAGGTAAATCTCTTAGAAAAAAATAGCAAAAGTAGTTCATTGAAGTCATGGATCTGTTCAAGAAATCATCAAACATTATAATGAGTTGGGACACGCTTAAAATATTCCTGGAAGAGGATGAAAAGAGATCCTGGATGACAGAGAACCAAGGGGAGGATCCTACGAAAAGTGACCGAAACTCCAAAGGTGAAGTCTCGAAAAATTGCGGCAGCCTCTTCTATTACGATACAAAGACCTGTTTCTGCAGAAACAATTAGTATTCAGGAAAGTAGACTTTAATGCTCGTGTGGCCAGGA
Source organism: Nephila pilipes (assembly GCA_019974015.1). Taxonomy (NCBI): domain Eukaryota; kingdom Metazoa; phylum Arthropoda; class Arachnida; order Araneae; family Nephilidae; genus Nephila; species Nephila pilipes. The sequence goes on from BMAW01055584.1 coordinate 537,343, forward strand.
GAAAACCTTTCAAAACGAAACCTAAAGAAAAGGCTTTCATTTGCAGTAAATTATATTTCAAGGTCTCCAAACTTCTGGAATCAAATTATACTCATTGATGAGAGCAAATTTAATGTTTTTGGAAGCAAAGGGTGATGCTATGTTTGGCGGAAGCCTAACAGTGATTTGCTCTTCCTAAAAACACCATTCCTACTATCAAATATAGATGTGGCTCTGCACTCGTATGGGGCTGTATGTCAGCTAATGGTGTGTGTGTCAGCAATTAAGTGTTTATTGATGGGATCACAGACAAAATCCAATACTTGAACATTCTGAAAAATAATTTAAAGCGAAGTGCTGAAACATTGGGAATAGGATCGAGTTTCATTTTTCAGCACGATAATGAAACTAAGTATACAGCTAAGATTGTATAATTGTGGCTGTGGAACAAATGTAGAACGTAGTTGTATACTCCACCACAATCACCTAATCTTAACGTTATTGAACATTTATGGCCACAGTTGTGGAAAAATCTCTCTAGTACATTTCTTACGATGTATTTTATCACTTAGTTATATATATTAATTTTATATAAATATTCAGAATTACTTTTTTATACTTTTAGAGTCGAAAAAGGAAGGTGTATTTTTAATTTTGGGATTCACTGTACAGACGGGGAATTCCCTAGAAAATTTTTAAACAGGGAAATGAAGTCATTTCATCCCTAGTTTTCCCAAATACATAAGCAAATTCAAATATAAAACTAGTTTTTCTGGTGACATATGCCTAAGTTTTCTTCTATGCATCATTGATTCATTATTCAAAAACAATAAAAATAACAATGCGACTATATCTTCACCTAATGTTCGTAGTGCCTAATACTTGTTGAACCTATGTTTCGGAATGCGTTTGTTCCTAATCTCTAGCGGGACCCCAATTTGAGATACATTTTCAGAGAGAGTTTTCTTAACGTCTCACTTGGAAGTAACATGAGAGCTGTTGACGACAGATTCGTAATTTTGAAACTCGGCCATGTGACGAGGATGACGCCTGTGCTAGCATCTCCCTCTCCTAACTTCCAGACCACAGGAAAATTTTGAGCCTCAACAGATTTAACGGCAATCACACACACAAACCCCCTGCACAATTAATCTCTTGTGGCATTAGGACTTGAACCCACAACTCAACGATAACAACTCCGGTTGGAGCTCGCGGCCACATTTTCCCAACGAATAACGTCCAATGTGATTAATATACTTTGTGTAGTTTTTTGGTTTTGTAGCTGTTTTGGTTATAAAACAGAGACGCCAATTTAAAAATTTAAGTACATTCAGTATAAGCGTGAAAATTTTCAATTTATCAGTTGAATTGAAAAATCCTGTTATACATTACAATGCAAAAGAAAAAAATATAAGAAAAAAATTGTAAACACAAGAAAAATAGAAAAATGCCGAAAAAAATAAATAGTGAACAAAAATGATACTCTCAATACAATAGTAAAATCAAAAGATTAATTTATATATATAAATATATATATATATATATATATATATATATATATATATATATATATATATATATATATATTCAGCTTCTCCTTTCGGCATTATCTAAAATATTTTTGATTCGTTAATTTAATAAAACATAGATGTTTTGTGTCATTTCAAATTGAATAGTAGAGTATACTCAGATCATCTTCTACAAATCTTTTTTTAGCTTATTAAAGATACGTTGGTGTAAAAGAACTAAGCAAAAAAAGTAATTTTATGAATAATGAAGGAAATCTGAGTCGGAATGATGGATAATGTGATATGAGTATAAAACGGTTATAAAATACAGAAACAATGATAATTGCTCTACGGTTTGTAATAAAACTGGGCATAAGAGGAGCTCACATTTTAGTGAAAAACAAATGATATAAAAAAAGCTGCTGCATTTTAAAATGGTTGCATTCTCCTAAAGCAGACAGGCATATTGCACGACGATTTTTCCCCCATGCGTGCTATGATAGCGTGAATAAGTTGTGCGCTCAAAGAGTTCCAAACGCCACGAAGAGCAATTATCAGTTCTGCAACGGAGCTTGATGGATGCAGAAGGCTTCAACTTATCTCCAAAGCATATCCCACACATGCTCGATAGGATTCAGATCAGAAGAATGAGCAGGCCACAGAATGCATTGGATATTTTTCCTTTCAAGAAAGTCGCCGATCAGGCTCACACGGTAACAATGCACGTTATCATCCAGAAATATGGCACCGACCGTACAATCGAAGCACTTGAACACAAGACTCAAGAACTTTATATCAACATTTTTAGCAGTCACGGGCCCGTCTCAAAGATAGGGAGGTCTGTTCGGCCGTCAAGCGTGATGCCTGCTAATGCTATGACTTCCCTTAATGGAAAACGGAGTCTTTGAGTGATGTTTCGCAAGTGGAAATGAGTCCCATGTTTTTACCATAACGTTAGCTGATGAATCAGACTAAAGCGAGATTCGTTACAGCACATCACATTATACCACTGTCCTAAAATCCAGTGCAAATGATCCAAACGAGCGCGTTTATGCGTAGATATAAGGGAAATCCAAACCGCTGGTCGTCTAGCATAGAGATCAGCATGATTGTGTCTTCTGTAAACAGTTTGTCAGGAAACTCATATACCTGTGGCGCTGAACCTATTTCTCTGGCCCAATTGTCTCCCTGGCGTCATGCAGTTATTGCTTTTTTAGTTTTTTTTTTTTTTTAATTTAGTTTTTATTAACGTCATACTAGAGCAACACGAGGGCTATTGGCGACGGACCTCGTAATTTTGAACCATGGTCAAGTGACGAGGACGACACCTGAGCTGGGGTTTTTTGCTGTAAAATCTTTAAAATTACTAAAACTAATAAATTTATATTTTGTGTGTATTATTATGAATATGCAATAACTAATTAAACTTTTTAAATAATTCTTAAAGAAGTAATCAAAAACTAATAAAATTTTAAGAATTGTACGGCATTTTGTAGTGGATGCCTACAAATGACAGAAATCTCTACAACTATCAATTGCATGCGCACTTCTCCCAACTAAACAATTTAGTCAGTGTAAAATCACGACGCCTTGAATAAACACTTTAGTGGGTGACACGATTGCTTACATGCGCTAACCCTAAATCTTTTTTTTTTTTTTTTTTTCTTTTCTTTTTTTTCTGTCGTGAAAAATTATGTGTTACATAAATGACTAAATATAAATATGAATTTATAAAGAAACGAAAATTACTTATTATAATAATATAATAGTTCCATTAGTCTGTGAGATAGCGGATCGATTGACCACGAAGCCAAGTTCGCTCAGTGAAAAAACTTCCAACCAAAAAATGTTTGCGACCCTCTTTGATGGGAATGCGATCCCAAAACATAAACTGATAGATCTGCCCATTAAAAAGAATCTTCAAATATACAAAGTGAAAGAGGATAGAGCAGTGACAAATACAATTATTAAACTCGGAATATCTTATTTTAGAACATATAATTATTGTAATTTCTCAATGTAAAGATGAAAAGGCCATATATATCTTGTAGAAATTGCCCAGATATATTAAGCTAATATCAGGCTACATTTTTAAATGTCCGGCAGCCATAAAGGTGTGGCAATTACTGGACGAATATCCGGATGAAAAATTGTACAATGACAAAATCGTGCAGATGGCTAAACCTGTTCTTTTAACCTATGGTTTTATGTATATTCGTTATCTTTATTCGTTATTCGTTTCGTATTATTTATGGTTTTATGTATATTCGTTTCGTGTATGTAGATACGATAAGAAGAAGAAAAGTTACATCTATTTCAAAATAACAAACAAAAAATTGAAAGATAAAAAATGTCTAATCGAAAAACAAAACTTAGCTAAGTTAACGAATAACGGAATAATTATTTTCTTTTAAATTCAACAAAATGTGAGCATGGAAGATCGAAGACCTTGAGAGAACCATCATATTGGCCTTCTTATATATTACAAGCTATTGGCGACAATCAGGGTCTAAGCTAGTAGGAAAATCCCCGCATAAACTTGAATTAAGCAAGATGAGTGTAATAAACAAGTTTCGAAACTAGAGAAGCCTTCTCCAAAAAAGACTCCAGAATATATTAGGTACTTGAATCGTTGGATATAGTAAAATATTTAACATTAAATTTACATACGAAACACATTCAAGCTATAATTATTTTGATTACATCTGTTTTTATACAAATGAGAGCCTTTGTATTCCATCTTAAACGAAACAATTTATCACAGTGGAAGCTAAATCAGAAGGAAGATCTTTGGAGGCAAAATTAGAAAACATCATTGGTCATCGAAAATTGACATGCAAATTAAATCTAAAATTTAAATGCTCCTACGGTTACTACTTGAACAATTATTTTTATAATTATAGATGTTAAATGTATTTCAAAAAGATGATATGCAATTAAAAAAAATACCAAATGCTACAGTAAAAAATATTAAAAATTACTTAAACTCCCCAGTTTTATATTTTATTTTATATTTTAATTCAGTGCTCAGAGTCTGAAAACTAAAATAATTCGAAAGTTTATATACAGATGCAAATATAACTTGCAGGAGCTTAACTAATGCATATTATTTCAGAAAGGTGAGTATCCCACTTTCAAACAATTTATTGGTCAAAATTTGAGAGAAGTTTCAATAAAAAAATACTTTTTTCCGTTGTAAATTAGGAAAATATGATTTAGTTCACCGTTATTGACTCACCTTTCGCAAAGCAAACTCGCCATTCTTCTACGAAAACAAAAGTCTTTTTTTATGGAATTAAGTTTTACTACAACTTATTTCTTCGAATGATCGTCCGTCAGTTTTGAAATAAGTATACGTGAGAAAACAAATGTACTCAGAATTAAACAGCACTTTATTTTAAATTTATTATTAGCCACCCAAAGAGCTTATGTTTTCGTCAAAGTATAAACCAGCGTGTCTCACTGACTATTTTTCATTTTATCATAAAGCTAATTTCTTTAAACTTATTTCTTAATTAATGGATTAAATGTACAAAACTTCTATACTGAGGTCAATATATTGTCATAGTGTAAAAAAATAGTTAACTTATTTTACAATCTATTTTGTGGTTTTCGGCGTTGAAAGGAATTACAAATTTTGACTTGGAACAGATGAGCTAGATTTTTGCAATATTATAGAATGTCTTATTATGTAAATGTAATTTTGTTATACATCATAACAAAATTTATTCAATTCGTGGTTATTTGTTCATTTTCTATCTTTAATCTCTATACTCGTATACGAAATCTTTACTCGATCAACAAGTTTAAATCACGGTTAATGTTGTATAAATTTAAATTAAATTACCAACACTATTTTGAAGTTATCCAAATATTTTTTTCAAAATTTTCAACCTCATAATTCTTATTAGTTTACAGAACAATTCTTGGTCATAAATATATTAGCCATACAACCTTGGTTTTTACTCTCTTTTGAGAATACAAGTGAATAAGTTCTATTTTAAATAATCTAAAAATGTTTTTATAAACATCCAACCTTGTGTTGTTGCTTACTTAAGAATTTGCATTAATTTAAATAATAATTTTTGATCATTAGGATATTATCCGTATAATCTTGCTTTTTATTATGATTTCTAGAATAGTATTCAAGTAACTTACACGAATAGTCCTCATAAGCAATACCAATTAATAGGTTTAATTGTTATGTTTATTGCGAAGTTATACTCAAGCAATTACTTCTTGGTTATTTCACATATACTTCCATACTTAAATTTTTTTCCTAAAAAAAAGAAAAAGAAAAAACAACAACTTTTAAGCACTTTTGAAGGCTAAAGTTGATCGTTGCAAAATTTTGCATAAAACAATCTGTTGCATATTATTATTATTATGTTTAGTAAAATAGAGTAAAATAGACTGAGTAATAGACTTTCGTAATTGAGTAAAATAGACTTTTTAGTGAACCTTTTTTAAAGATTTCATAAAAAATTTTATACAGAAATTAGGCTAATCCACAAAAATTGAATCAAGATTTTTTTCTCATACCATAAATAACTTCTTCTTATTAGAAATATTTTTATTCAAAATTATAAAAACGCAGAAAATATGAATAAATTCATACTTTTTCTTCAGAATTTGATTTCATTTTAATACACTTTAATTTTCAATTTTTAAAGAATTTCTGAATATTTTCAATTATTAAGATCAGAAAATGAAAATTTTTAGACAAAAAAGTAATTTGTTTATAAATTTTCATAACTACTACATCTTTGAAGGAGTTAAATTTGTAAAAAAAACTCATTAATATTTGAATTTTTTTTATTTATAAAATCGCACACACATTATTGAGTACTTCAATGTACTTAATAAAAATCAAACAGATATTTCAAGTGATCATTATGAGAAATTTAATTACCTTAATTACTTATATTACGCAATATAGTTCCGTATTTACGTGATTGAATGATTATATAATCACACAAAATACAATACATCTATATTTAAAAGATTGTGTCAGAAGTTTTGACTATCTCCTTGGCACTCTATAAAGGTCACCATTTGCAACACACACAACTTATTAGCACACTTCAAACGGGCATTTCTAAAAGAACTAAAAAATAATTTTTTTCACAACTCCTTGTTTACAATTCATACTTTAAAATTAAAAAGAAAGATCAGTTATATGAATTTATTATAAAAAACTGATTTTTAACACTAACTAGTATCATGCTATTTTCGAAGCTTTCTAAATATAGTGGTATTTAGTGAAGGAGGGGAAGTGATGCAAATGCTTACTCTACATAAATATTCATTAAATCAAAATTGTGAGTAAAATAAAAATTCATTGAGGAACAGCAGAATATTTATACCTTCATTTGCATGCATCTCATGTATTTTTTTCTGAATTAAAGATTTACTTAGCGGTTAAATAGTTTCTAGTAAACAAAATTAAATGTCTGAGAATTCAGAGACCCTCAGGGGCTTAACTTCTTTAGACAGGTAGGAGCATCATGACCCTGAGATAGCTTGGTGATCTTTTCATTCCTATGGAGTTTGCTGTCTTTGGTATACACGAGTGAAGCGATCCCCCGTTCTTACCGAGACGTGTTTTGGTCCCCCTGGATACCTTAGTGATTATCCGTTATATTTTTGACCTCCTTCTTGTCAATCATCTTAACTTTTCTCTTTTTTTTTAACGTCTAGATCCAGGTTACACCTTGTCTGGTGAAGCAGGGCCACATCTGGCTCTTGCGCCATTAAATTACACCATGACTCACTCACTGAGAATTCGGATGCATGAAGAATATAAAGTAAATTGACAAAAGACAATTACGCGAAAAATTATGTCCTTTTAAGTGTACCTATTCCAAGAAAATTTAATTTTAAACATATATGCTGCAGTTGAGAATAAATTAATAGATAAAAAATTATTTTATTTTATTATTTTCTCATTTTATGCTATAACAATAGTTATACTCTTAAGATATGTTTTATTTATACTTTGTTTTCTTTATATTTTTTTATTTGAACAAAAATTATTGTCCAGTTTTATATTTTATCGTTTGCCATATTTTTTTAAAATTTAATATTTGATAACTAATTTAATCTTTTTCAAAAATCGTTTGCTTTCATTCCTTTTGTTGTCGAATGTTGAATTTAAGTTTATCACTTAGGCGAGAATTATTTTTATGGATAACGGTATTACCATACCTATAAAGATAACAGATAGCTTTTTCAGAAAATAAGTTACTTTAACTATAATTAAACCTAGAGATGGGTCAGTATATACCCAGACTGACACACTTTTATTTTTGTTAATAAGACTTTTTATGCCAAATTTCGTACATGTTAATTGCTCTGTTAGGCTTGTTAAGTTGGCGAGAAAAAAAAAAGTAAGAATTTGGCGTCCAGGCGCATATTGCATCTAAGTCTTTAAATAATAATCTCTCGAATCGATGATTCAATCAATACATGAATAATAAAATAAATGTCTCTCTTTTAGTAATTTTCTACTTATTTTAAGTAATCATCTGAAATGTATGTTACAGCAAAAGAGTAAGTTTTAATAATTAACCTTTGTTTGAAATTTTTTGTTCACATATCCTTTACATTTCACATTGATTGGTACGTATATTTGTTCTTAATAAAGATTTTACTTAACTTCCTCGTGGCAGGTACATTAATGAAATTCATGTATAGATTATTCATACGACATATTTAAAATGCTTTGAAATACCATTCGTATGATGCTGAAACTAAACACACATAATTGTGAAATTTGAAAAAAATTGCTTAACTGTAACGTTTCTTAAAATCCTTGTATTAAATATTTTTCTGAGTAATGATGAATAATTTTTAAAATATGTTATCCGAAACTTAACTAGAATTATACTGCGTAAGAAGGCATTCAATAAATCAAATAATTCTTTCTCATTACTTAAATGCTTCGGGGTTTCGTTCAGCGAAAATTCACGTAGTGCAGCTAACCTCGCTTTGAGTTTTAAAACAAGGTTAGAAGAAAGAAGTTTGATTTTTTTTTTTTTTTTTTTTTTTTTTTTTTGAGGATTGTGTAAATTACAATACAAATTTCATTTGTCTGAATTAGTAATAGATACTTTTACCGAGACTTAAAAATGGAACTTGCATAATTTGATTTCTATTCAATCCCATAGTTAAACAAAAAAAAATTTCAAAAAAGTATGCTGAGTGGTGACCCAAAGATACAGTGAAAAATCGGATGATTAATTTTTAGAAGACGGTGAATAAAACGACAGATTTTATCAGTGATGCGAATAGATATTCAATTTAATTTTTCTTCAAAGAAAGATTGATAAGAAATAGGCTTAGCAGCGTGAAGGTTGGGAATTAGAAATATATTTCCTGAAGCGACATTTATATGAAATAACAGATACACTCATGCATATTAAATGCTGCTTTCGCCTAACGTTTAAGAACATGACTCGAATTTAGAATGTTTTTCAGACTCAATATACACGTGACACTTTCATCTCTTTGTATCATACTGTGCTCTTAATAAATGTTTTTCTTTCCCATTTGCTTCAAAGGTAAAAATAAAATTCGTTTCCCTTTAAAGATTAAAGTAATTAAAATGCAATGGCAGAGGAAAAATAAACTTATTTTATGCCGAGTTTAAATAACACTCCCTTTTTTTAAAACTAAAAGTAATGGAAGTCTTGACATTTGTATCTGTTTATGGTAGCCTAGTGGCCCTGGTCACGGATTCGTGGCCGGCGTTATTTTTGACGAGTCGAGAATTCGATTCCTGATGCCACTAAAGACCCGACGAGTTACCAGGCTGTTGCACGTTAAATTTGTCGTGAGGCTCCAAGTCCTTCCGTCGGTGTGGAATTTTGGAGAGTGGTGCCAGTTCAGGCATCTTCCTCGTCGCTTGACCGAGGCTTAAGATTATTAGGTCCGCATCAATAGTCCTCGTGCTGATTCTCAGTGAAATGTCAGTAAAATAATCACATCACGTTGAACATGTTTATGTAAAAAAAAATCATGTTTATAAACATAAATAATAATGTATGTGCAATTAATAATCAATAGCTGTATTTAAATCTACAAGTCGTGTACTTATCTTTAGGTACATCTTGAATAAAATTAACAACATTTTCAACTGGAAAAATTTGCAGGTAACATGTAAACATAACAATATATATTATGAACATAATTATAACTCGCAAAAATAAAATTTTGAAACATATTAATTTTTATAATTCAAATTTCCCATAATTTTCATACACACGTATTAAGCCATACTTAGATTTTGTGTTCATTAAAAACAATTATGCCCACTGTGTAGAAAATTCTCTCATATCCTAATGTAGAAAATATCAGCACTATGGATCGAATAAATTTTCAGGAAAGTATACCAAAATCCTTTAAAAAAACCTATTTTGAGGAAAACGTAAATACAGATATATTGCTCTAAGTCGGGGCACTTTTATTTACACTTTTAAGACTCAATTTTGAACTCAACTGTTTGTCAAATTTTCATAAGTGATTGAAATAAGGAATCAAGGAAACTCCCTCTATTTTTAACAGCAAAAAAATGCAGAATTTCAATAATTTTAGTGTTTCAGCTACCTTAATAATGACACACTCGATACATAAAAAAAAAAATTTTACTGATTCAAATCGAAATGAGAGAATAGTACACCAAAGCATGTCTTCTCTCTGTGATTTAGTAAAATCAGAATATAATGTTTATATGCTGAAGCGCATTTTTTAATCTAAAAAAATGTTCTAGCTTCAATCCTATTATTTGAAATTCGGAGAAGACATTTTTAAATCCAGGGGGTAAAAGGTTCTAAAGCGGTGATTCTGAAGAATGAGATTACATACTCAAGCTTAATTCTGGTCATCTGCAGATATACCTAACTTCATTAAATTCACCTGCATTCAATCTTTGACTTCTATTCAAATGAAGATCACACACACGCACTCAGACATTGAATGACATTTACGAAACGAATATATAAAATTTTGGTTAATAGTAAGAAATAACCGAGATATCCGGAAAAAAATTATTTTGCTTATTAATTTATCCTCCTGTTCATGTTGTTGTAAATTACAGCCATTTACATCGATTTATTTGGTTTCAGAAATTCGTAGATCGAAGTAACATACAGAATGAAAAAGATAAAGATCAATCTGCTGAACTCTACAACAAAGGCCTTCGAATGAGTGATAGTGAAGTTTATTGGCGCAAGAGCCAGATGTGGCCATATTGCGCCAAACAAGGTAAATCTATGATCTAGACGTTAAGACAATGAAAATGGATTGGTCAATAAGAAGGGTCAAGTGAGAAAGTAAAGTTTATTGGCACAAGAGCCAAATATGGCTATGATGCGCCAAAAAAGATTTAACTGTGGTCTAGACGAGAAAAAAAGGAAGAAAAGACAAATTGGTTGACAAGAAGGGTTGAAAGTAGAGAAGGATCTTAGGGTATCCCGGGGGCGCATCCCCCGTGTTTACCAAAGACCAACGGCCTTCGAAAGGTGAAGAAATGCTGGGAGAAATGTATAATTCTGGATGGTGACTATGCAGAGAAGTCTTAAAAATAATAAATAAAAATTAAGATTTTATCTCGATGGCGATTATTTTAATATTAGTTAAAACTTAACTGAGTGTTATTTCAGTCAAAACGGCTTCCTAAAATCAGACAAATCAATATAAAAAACTGTAATTTACAGTATTATGTATATAAGGATAACTTAATATTTAGAATAGATTTCCTCCAGGTATCTCAATTATTTCTTAGTAATAATGGAAACCTTATCATATACCCTCATAACTCTAAGTGATGTTGCAATATGATGAAATTAAATCAAGCTAATAAGGAATTTCGGCACAAATGGTTTTATATGAAATAATTATTTTTTATGTAACACTGATAAAACTGAGTTTACATTTTTTGAAGATGACACTTATTGTTAACTATTTATGACCATCTTCTAAAAAATAGAACATGAACTCCACACATTCTTTGCCCTTTTTTATATTAAAAAGCATACTTCAACATTAGTATAACATTCTGGCTTTCCCATCCTACAGAGATCAGCAAAGTTTATGATAATACCCTCTTCAGTTTGAATTAATCCTATTTTTTTTCCTGTATAAAATCCGCTCCGTGTATTGTCTTCTATATTGTTATGCTAAATTTATATTTAACCCAACTTTTTTAATGGTGCATTCATAAAAAATAATTTAAACACTCCCTGTGATTATTTTTAAACTTTTAAAGTATTATTAGCCCATGAACTTGTTGTATACCAAACTAGCTAATATCAATATTTTGATATTTTTTTATTTATGTAAATGTATGCGCCGAGTTTGGGTTCTGCACCGTGACGTTAAATAAAGACAAGAGACTGTTGTCTCTAGAAACTTTCATAATGCAACACTAGATCCGTATTTAAAAGCTGAAAGAATATATTTTTCTGGAAATAGTTTTAACGTCATCCATTATGAAGGCTTTGAGACTGAAAAGGAATCGAAAATGGATTTTAAGAATTCACTCACTCGTGAAGGACAGTGAGTCGCTTTTCCATTTGGCTAGCAATATATCTTTTATTGCCCATATTAATTAATATCCTATATTTCATATTATTTATTGAAGCAACTGTTTTATTTTTTGAAAATTAAATTGATTGATTATTACCGTCACACTTAGGAGCTGCACGGGGGTTATTGGTGAAGACCTCGTAACTTTCACCTCGATCAAATGAAGACGTCACCTACGGTGACAATCCGACAAATATAAAGTGCATCATCCCCCCCGCAACACTGTGCAAGTCCAAATTATAAGAATAGAATATGAAGTCTTCTACAATTTTCATAAAGTCATGATTTTCTTTTCATAATGTGGATTGTAATTATTTTTAAAGTTTTATTGAAAGATGTGCTTTTCTTACTATTGCCCAGAGGAACTATAAAATACAGATATTTAAAATTATGAGGCTACTGAATTTCCTGTTTGAAGTAATGAAAAACTGATTTTATCTCTAACTCTTGTTTAAATATAGTTTTCGTTCCCGTTTTTGTGTTTTTATATAATAATAAATTTTCGTTTTATTCTTTAATACATTTTCAAGAATGCATTACTTTTAAATTCCATATTATTATTAAATTTCAGCTTTTGTAATATGAATACAGGGTAAAATAATTCGAAATAAAAACCAACGTTTTTAAAAACAACGTTTTTATATGGTGGCAAAGTTTATTAAAGAAAATTATTGAAATATTAGTTAAAACTGGTCGCAAATATCTAAATATTGCATTGTTAGGGAAGTAAGAACGGTTCCCAAAATTTCAGAGCTCTAGCTTGATGGGAAGTTAGTTAAATTAATGATAGAAAATTTGATGACACACTGATACACACACTGACAGACACGCACCAAGTGAAATACATAAAAACGTTAAAATTAATTAATTCATCAGGTAAATTAAATGGTTGGAATGCAGTTTAACCCAACCACCCTTGGCGACAAGAATTAGTTGGCGGTATTTTGTCAAATGTGGCTACCCTGGTCCGTTTTACGGACTTAACGTTCAGCCAAAAAAAAATCGTCAAGTTTGGTGCCAATTTTTGAAATTGCGATAAGTAGTTGGGCTAAATTGCATTATTAAAGAAAATATTTGTTAAAACTTGTCGCATATGTCTAAATATTGCATTGTTAGGCGAGTAAGAACGATTCAAAAGTTTCAGAGTTCTAGCTTGATTGAAAGTTGGTTAAATTAACGATCGAAAATTTGATGACACACACACACCAAGTGAAATACATAAAAACGTTTTAAAAATCATAAATATTTTGCGTTTCTTTTCCTCTGTTACAATTTATTTCCCGACTCTATCTAAGAAGCTCACTTTAGAAATAGTTCCGATATTTTTCGATATCATATATAATAATGACTCATGAACAGCTCATACAGGGTAAATAATCTGAATATAGGATAAAAAAAAATTATAAATATTCTGCGTTTCTATTCTTCAGTTACAATTCATTTCCCGGCTCTATCTAAGAGGATCACTTTAGAAATAGTTTCGATATCATAAAAATAAAGACTCGTGAGTAGCTCATCATTCTATTAAAGAGACTTTTTTAATAACTTGGTACTTTATGTGTTTGGAGATATAGAGTAGATGTAGTCCTTATAGAGTAGATGTTATCCTTACGCATTCATAAATTAATTGCTAAGTCATTTCCTTCTGGAATCCATAAATAAGGAATTGCGAGCCACGAAAATTTCAAAATTATTAAATAACAAAGAAGAGCTTAATTTTCATAACTTAACTCGTTAAACAGACATTATTCTACTTTCAAAATATTACATTATATGGTAATTTGCAATATATTCATTTCGTCAGGTTCTGCGAAACTACCTCTTTGAAAATAATACATCCGTCTTTATTTTCTCTATCATCGGTGATCTTGAATAAATAAAAAAAATTTCAAATGTATAAATTAAATAATGGAGATTTTTTTCTTTCAAATATATAAATCTCCAGTTGCTGTTGTTTTTTTTTTCAATCAAATTTGATAATAAATCTGATGTGTAATAAATTAAGGTGATATTTGTCATAATAAGAACAACCCTCTGCAGTTTAATATTCTTCAAGACAAATAACAGTAATTACTTAAATATGCCTTTAACAAATAAAATTTTACTATAAATTTCCCTTGTATAGAATGCACTTATGGGTAATAATAATTAAAGATATTAACTGTTACATGTGTATTATTCCTATTATTGTATGCGTGTTATTTTTAAGAAGTAAACTTACTTACTTCAATTCAATATTTTAATGAAATTGATTTTTTCTAAAGAGCTAATTGGTTTTCTTCCAAAATTTTTTTTATTTATTGCAATATAATCCTTTCCTGTCATGTTATACGAAGGTGGCTCATAAAGTACTCGTTTTGACAACAGAGGCTGTTGCTAAGGCAAGTTGCTTTTACCATTTTGTGCTACCCTCTGTCAAACGGCGCCAAAACAAATGTAACACTGATCCGTAGGTTAGTTTTGCCGTTTGCTGCAAAAATCAAAATTCGATTATTGCCGTGACTTGAAGACGGTTTTATCGGCGTGAAAGGTTATGGTGACAATTGTTTGCGTCGGAAAGGATATGCTATACTTAAGGGCTTTTTAGAAAAATGAAAAACTATCATTGGCCAATACTGCAGTGAGTAATTCCACTCTTACTTCCCATCCCAACTACAGGTACTTTTTGGACCATCCTCGTACTCAGGTAAAAGTGCTGGAGTGAATGAAAGGGTTACACACTTGAAAAAAGAGTCCGTAACTTTCATTAGACTGACAAAATATTTTGTAGAATATGAAAATGAATACTATTAAACATATTTGGAATGTTTTAAATCCGTACACAATAGATCAGTTCATACCTTGAAACTTCTGTGAGCTTTAATAATAATGACTGCAGTTTCTTGAAGAAAAAAAAAGTATAATTAACCATATAAAGAAGTTGTCAATTGACACAAAAGTTTATCAACTCTTACAGATTCTGATGTGGAAATATTCCTGTATTTCTCTTCCCCATCTCCTCATCCCATTCCATGAAAACATTTCTTTTCTAAACTTTTCTTGCATGATTTTTCAATTAGCATAGTATGTTATATGATATGTAATTCGTAGAATCTTGTCTATTTAGCTTGTCCTAATATAAGACCAGGTCTAAATATCACATGTTGGTTCTGCAATATTTTAAAAGCGAATAGCTATGGGGTTGTTGTCTTTATTTTTTTTTTTTTTTTTATTTATTTATTTGTTTATTTATTTTCAAATTTCAAAATATCTATTAAAATTTCATTATTTTAATGACATTTTTAATTGCATAAAATTACACTTGCATTTTCAGAAAATCATTCTTTCAAATTCCATAAAAAGTTTATAATATAGCAGTTCAAATCCGGTAATTTGTGTGTGTTCGCGCGCGTTCGTGTGTGTAATTAATTATAGAGGAAAGAGTTTTGTGAACCTGTCAAAATAGTGTTCAAGTAATCAGGTCTCTTTCTCTAATGTAATGTAATTTTTTTCCATAGTTAAGTGGTCGTTAAAGTAGTGAATGGATTGTTGAATTATTCGAGTCCACCAAACTATAAACATATGTCTTTACTCAAACAAGTAAACACTATAAATTTAAAGGTATTGTTTTCTAAGCTTTTTTTTTTTTTTTTTTTTTGTAACAGTGAAAGATACGTCCTTAGTCAACATAGTATTAAGCTAAAATCTAATATTGTGTTTAGATCTGGAACTTAGATGTTTCACATTTCTTTCCATTCTTATTTTGTGTTTGTTCAAAATATAACAATTTAAAAATAATAAATACGATTCTCAAAAAAATTTTACAAAAGGTTTTATAGAAAACTTCTGGAGAAATCTTGAAACTAATTTAAGTATTTGAAATAATTTTTAACTGAACTTATTGATTCAAAAAAAGAACTGGATTTAAAATGATATCAGCTTTAGGATTATAACCTTATAATTATCAATAGTCTGAATCAAAACTCTGGATTTGCAAGAGAATATTAGCTGAGTTGACCAAACTTGTGATTTCGCGGCAAAAGTAGATGGATAACTTCAACTATTCGCTTAATGGGTAACTGATACAGATTTCTTTTTTAATAAAGAATGCTTTCAAAATTGATTATATTTGATATTACTAAATATTCATGAAAATAAAATCAATGAAACATTGCGAAAACAAGAAACATTTCTAATATATCCGAATTTAAATGATAATAAGATATTCCAATTTCTTATTTTCTAATTTAAAATAATACAAAAAAATTTTAATTTATCACTGTCAATTCAAAAATCAGTATGTATGTTTTATACTATGTAATAAATCTAGTAATTTAAGGGAAAATAACTATGTACCATAATAGAAACATATTAAAAAAGTTTTAATGTATGGATTTCATATAATAGTAAAAATCGAAACCTTGGTCAACTAAAAATCAAATGTTTAGTTGTAGTTTTAATTTATCACTCCGCAGTACATCATTATTTTAGAATTTGTGAGGAAAAAAAAAAAATTTTTCACTTTTTTAGTAGATGACTTCACTGTACTGACTAAAAATACAAACGTTATAAATATATAAACTCAAAAATTATATTTCCTTTGGTTAACTTTTTGGATAACGATTTAAAATAATAATTGTTTGCTAAATTTTTCGATCATGTTGATACACAATTGCTTTCTTCAGTCTTTCATCTTCAATAAAAAATTAGGTTTAGGTACGCGCAGCAGTCGAAGGTTTTCTATTCAGATCGTATAGAATACATAAATGAGAAGAAATTCCAACATGACAACGTTTTTTAATGCCTGACTTGTTTATCATTTTTTTAAATAGAATTAAAAACTAAGTTATAATTCATACTCAAAGTTAATCGTCCTCCATTTTTTTTTATAAATTTTCAACTTTATAATTAATAACAATGTTCGACATCCGTGGTATCGAAAAAATTGTAGATTAGAATTGTAAATCAGATGTATTTCTCAATCGAACACTGTCGTTTGCGACAGTCACGGCAATTGCGGTTTTTCCCAACCTTGAATCAACAACACGGAAAAGTCGTCAAACGACTTTATTCTTTTTTTTTTTTTTTTTTTTTTAATCTTTTTTTTAAACCTATGATGTCACTTTAATTGTAAGTATACTACGAGGTTCTAAAAAAATGGCAAAATAAACTCAACGCGAATTTCTCTCTGTATTCAATTTCATTTTGGAGCATTTGCATCGATAGAGTTCAAAGTATGCAACAGTGATAAAATAGTTTTACTGCTATCTTTTGTTATTAAATATAGACATTTAAACATAGATGGCAATATTAAATAAGATTTTCTGAAATTTTGGGGCATTATAAAATCAAAATAATTCTTGATGTACATTATTTCAAAAACTGTTTAAATACATGAACAATAACAAGATTTCAAAAATTTATGTTTTATATTTATTAATTTAATTAAAATTTTAAAAAACTATTTTTGTGTCTCAAAGACAATTTTTAGACTTTAACTCAAATCAAAAGAAGTAAAAAACAAATTATAATCTGCAATGAAAATTTCTTTTGTTGCTTATTTTTATAACTTACTTTATTATTCATTTTTTTTTTTTTTATATTTTTATCGACGAGAGTCCCTACTTGATTATTGTTACTTAGTATGCACTTATCCATGTGTAGTATGTCAGCTGGGATCAATTATGGTGAAGTATCATATATACACCTCATCTTGTCCATTGGTTAAATTTTTTTTTTTTTTTTTTTTTTTTAACCTCCTTGCAGCCTTGCTGTGCACCAGGCTTCTTTACATTTATCTTCTTTGTTCAAACACCATATCTTGTAATATTTAATGATTTCACTGATTCTTTAACTTTTGCCAAGAAAACGTCATTAGGGACCTGACCTTTATTATTTGACCAATAAGCGATTGTAACGCATTATGCTTTATCTGGCAATAATTTTGTGTGTGTGTGTGTGTGTGTGTGTGTGTGTGTGTGTGTGTGTGTGTCAGTGTGTCAGTGTGTCATCAAATTTTCGATTGTTAATTTAACCAACTTCTCATAAAGCTAGAGCTCTGAAACTTTGGGAATCGTTCTTACTCGCCTAACAATGCAATATTTAGACATTTACGACAAGTTTTAACTAATATTTCAATAATTTTTTTATAAGCTTTGCCACCATATAAAAACGTTGGTTTTTTTATCTCGAATTATTTTCGTTTCATTTCTTTGTATTTGAAATCTCATGGTATACTTTTCCCTTGCAAAACTAATTTTTACAGGTTTTTTTTTATCTAGTTTATATTTTGAATTCACATATAATCATAGAATATATATAAAAATTATTTTATACTTTATCATATAAATAAAAAATAACTCCTTTAAAATGTAATACCAAGATGTTCTTATTATGAAATTTTTTTTTCTAAAGAAAAAAAAAATTCATTTTTAATTGTCACTTTCAAGACCTTAAAAAATTATTTCGTTTATAGTTTATTTCTATCTGATAGGTATAACGTGCCTACAACAACCTAAGTTGTGCATTGATGCATCATTTTTAGAGTTCTGAGTAAAAAATAACATTGCCATCGGAATGGGAATTTTAGCAACATCAACAACTGGGTCACCAAAGCGGTCGGTTTGTCAGCTAACACCTTATTTATCGTCTGCCAATAGAACTGAGTGTTATTCGAAGACATTTTAAACGAGGACGCAAAGCACCCGCATTCGTATGTTTTGCAATCTCGTTAATGAAGTGAGGATATTGGTCAGAAAATGGGAATGTTTTCGGACGCTTAATAAGCTGAAACGACTTTTAATGATATGTTGCAGTCGAAATGAAATTAGTTGAGGAGTATAATGTATCTTTTCCTATATTCGTTTCCTCCTTGGCCATTACTCGGAATAATAAAATTCGATTCAAATGCTTTCGAGCGTTATATTCATCAATAATGAGGATCGTTTAAATGAGAATTGTTTGAATTAATAACATAAAGAATAACTTAAGAAAATTCGAATCAATAACATAAAAATTGATGATCAGTGAAAGTGTGTGTGCGCGTGATGAGTAATCATAACTATTGAAAACAATTTGTATAAAATATATGGAGGAAATAATCTGAAATTTAAAACATTCATTTATTAGATTCGATTTACAGAATTTTTTTTTTCAAACTGTTATCAGAGAACTGTACGGAGTGATCCGAATGAAAAATGTATCATACGATTGCAAAATGTTTTATCTTCATAAATAAACGATGCAGAATGATAAGTAATATATGAATACAAAGTAAAAATATAGAAGTGTTTTTTGTAAATATTCGATTCAGCTTCCTTGAATTACACGTTTTCAACATGTCCCTTTTACAAAGACATCCACCTCTTTCAAATTGACGATACCACCTTCGAATACTCTGAGCCGTAGGTGGATTAATTCGGTACTTATTACAAAACTCACGCTGATCGGTAATAATAGATTAACATAGCGCAAAGTATTAGCACACAAAAAGGTTTCGGCACCGCGGACATCATTATGATTTCTGCAACTGAAAAGCTTCTAAAACAGCTTTCGTGAAATAGCTTCACGAAGAGAACATGATCAACATTTTATTGATCACAATATAAGGCTTTTTTTTTTCTTTTGCATTCCCGTATTACTTATTATTCTGTGTCGTTTATTTTTGAAAATATGGAATTTTGAAATTAGACGATTCATTTCGAATAACCCTGTGTTATCAGGGATGCGTTAAGGCAAGCCCGGGTCTATCTTTTTCGTTGAACTGATGCGCTTTCAAACATTTTAGGAGCTTTTCAAAATCGTAGATGCCTTTAAACATCACTAGACCTCCGATAATTATATGGATATGCATTTATTGCGAATGTGTAAAATTTCTAAAAAACGAGTAAGGCTCCCATAAGAAAACACCCATTGGACACTGCCTGTAATGTACCATTGTGATTATTAAGTTTTAAGAGGACCTGCAAAATACATCATCTCCATATATTTACTTATTTTTCATAGTCCCCGGTTGCAATATATTCTGGGACCTTGGTAGTCTGGATTTTACAGTGGCGAACTTGTAACCACCAGATAGAATGTGTCATATTTCCGAAGACACCCATGTCGCGGGTTTGATGCATGTTAAATTTATTGGGGCTCAAAGTCTTCCTGGTGGCGTGATGTGGTGTGGGATGTCATCTCAGGTGTCGTCCTCGTTACTTTAATGTAGCTAAAAATTACGTATTTCCTTGTCACTAGTCCTTATGCCACTTTCAATGCGACGTTAACAAATAAGTCAATAAATGTACTACATTATATTCTATAGAAAAACCCCTGGCCTCAACAGTGACGCATGGGGTTAAATTGCCTTTAATTTGGCCACTTTAACTTGACCGGTCGAATCCATTTTATACGAAGAAGTACAGGATAAACAATTGGCGTCACTTTAACGAAATCATTTTATTCTCAAAAGTTTCTTTGTTATTTTTGTCAAATATGTCACAGCTTTAGATTGAGCCATTGTTTACCACTCGCGGGCGTTCAGGGTTTATTTTTCTCCACTATCAAGCAAAACATTCAGCCGAATTTCAACGCTTTGCATGCGATAATTGAACACGTTCAATACTTACAAGAAGAAAAAAACAGAATACTTAAAATTATTCCGGTCTGCATTAAAATTTCAAATTGCATCAGTAGGATTTGTAAATTGGTATTGTGTTAAATACACAGGTATTTGTTGAGAAGAGAAAGCTTTTTTTTTTTTTTTTTTCCTAATTGTATATATTTGCAATAAAACCAAGAATTCAAAACGTGAAGTATTTTTTTTTTCTCCTCTCCTTTTCATACAAAAAAATTATTAATCTATTGGAAAACAATAAATTTATAATACTTCTGTAATCCGGCACTTATCCTTTCAGGCTGTCAGTAATTCAGCATTTTACACAAAACAAGATCAATGAACAAGCAGACAAAACTTACAGACGATATTTTTGCCTTCTACTTCGATAGAATAATATAGGTTCTCAACACAAAACATAACCTTTTTCTAATTTTAGTTATTTTGAGTATATTTGTCACTTTATTTACGTATACTGTATTGAATTTTTGTATAATAATAAATAGGTGTTTTTTTCTGTTTAAATACGTTATTATTAGCAATTTTCCATTAGCATTCGAATCCGGCGATTTTTGTTACCCTACGGTACTGTGGATTATTGAAGGAGTACTGTTTATTAATTTTAAAGAGCATTATATAATGGGTATTCAAAAGTAACCGCGTCAGGAGTGGGTATGAGATAAATGAAGTAAAACAAGGAAAAAAGAATCAAAATTTGCGGAGTGGGTAGACCGTTGTAGTTGTGGGAACAAAATTCTAAAACCGTTTCGATATTATTGCATCCTCTTTATTTCATTTTATTTATCATATCCTTCTTTTTTAAATAAATATGACCTAATTCGTGCATTTTCAAACATAATATTTAATAAAAAGGAATAGTTCGACTTTGATCACTATCATTTCTTGCATGATTTTAGATTCGAATCAAATCAACTCATAACAAGTGAAAAAAGCAAAATAATATTTTTATTACTTTAACAATAAAAGGATAATAAAACTGATAATTACAATTTTATTAAAAAGGTAATAAAACTGATAACTGCACTTCACTTAATCGAAAAGTGAATCGTGTATCGAAGTCTCCACAAGACTCACTAGGCACCATTGGGAAGAACAATGGATTTAAAGGAAGGATCTTCTTTTTTTTTTTAAAAAAAAAAAAAAAAAAAA
Source organism: Nephila pilipes (assembly GCA_019974015.1). Lineage (NCBI taxonomy): Eukaryota > Metazoa > Arthropoda > Arachnida > Araneae > Nephilidae > Nephila > Nephila pilipes. The sequence goes on from BMAW01055584.1 coordinate 559,165, forward strand.
AAAAACATTTTAGTGGGGTCCGCAGAATTTAAAATTATGAGTTTCTATAACTTTGTGGGGAGGGGGGTGAAAAGTTGGTGACTGCTGCTTTATAAGAAAATAAAGTGTAATAATTATGAACAAAATTCGACATATTCTCAAATTTTCTAGTTCCTTTGGAGGTCAATATCATGGTTCTCTATTGCAAATAAAAATATTCAGTGGAATGAATCAACGTGTTTGTAATCCTCCGTGAGGCTTAAGCATTATTCAGTATCATACTCAGTTCAGGGGTCCATAGGATCCAGAAACCTCTCTTACATTCTACGAGTTTTTTGATTGAGTGACTTTTTACGTCCCATTAAGAAACAACACGAGGGGCAATGGCAATAATTTTGAACCATGAACAAGTGAAGAGGGCGTCACCTGAAATAGATTGAACGATTGATTGCTTATTAACATCGCATTCCGAAACAACAGGAGGGATGAGGACAACAGACCTCATAATTTTAACTACGGTCAAATGACGAGGACAAAACCTGAGTTGGCACCACCACCCTCTCCAAAACTTCTACACCACGTCAAAGCGAGGGTTTGGAACTGCGACAGATTTAACGTACATCAACTCCGCTAGACAGTGGATCTTCAGTGGTATCAGGGCTCGAACTCACGACTCGATGCTTACCAAAAGTTCTAACAAACAACTCGTGCAACTTTTATTTATTATAATTATTATTATTTCATTATTCGCCAATTTGTCTTTCATTCTTTTCTTTTGAGCAATTTAATTTATATTGGAAAGGTTTCTGTGTTTCATATTTATATATAAAGGTAAAAATATGTATTTTATTGAATACAATTTTTTTTTAAAATATTATAAAAATAATATTTTTAAATTTCCTTAAAAAAATAGCAATTATATAGAGTTCTTATATAATCCAATATTTTTTTTTCGACTGAAAATTATTAATTATTTAAGATTTGGCATATATTAATCAAAGCACATTTTTCATTTTTAACGAAATTATCCATTATATCAAAAATACTATAAATAGTTATAAGAGCATTTTGTGTGTACAAAAATATAAACTAGTATAAGAAAATAAAACCTAAGTTTTCCATTATTTATCTATTTTATTTTGTATCTCCTGATATTTGATTTTCAGTTTACATGAATTTGCGGTGTACAAAGTAATTTCTTTAACAATTAAAACAATTCATGGCTCTTCTCGATACGATTTTAACATGAATTGTTTGTAATATGCAAACATATATAGTCATCCAAATATGTGCCTTTTGATTTAATAACAAATGTTATGTATTTAAAATACTTTTTTGAAACTTCTGTTATTATTTTTATTAAGAGTTCCTGCAAAAGACATGAAAAAAAATTTTTCCTCTCGGGTAGGAATTGAAAGAACATTAAAATAAATGTGTACAAGATAAACTTTAATAATAAGTTTAAACTTAAAAATAGTTTTATTTATATACCTGGAGACTTTTTTAATATATAAAATATCATCTCTTATAGTAATTTTAAAGATTAAAACTCCAAATTATTTTTCTTTCATGAAATATATTTTTACAATGTTTGTTACTTTGAAATTATGCATCTCAAAATGGTTTCAAGATAATTATATGAAACTTAAAATACAAGTTCTTGTACGTGTTAAAGTAACTTGATTTCAGAAACTTTTTAAATACTTTATGCATTTCAAGTTACAAATATTTTTATAAATAATCACTGGTGAAAAATTAATTCAGATCAAAAACTTTTCATTAACATATCCCAAAACTTTGAAAACAAATTTTGAATACACTATTTACTTTTTTAAAGTTGTGTAAAATATGAAAATGAAAAGTTTCACAATTATATAAAAAAAATATCAAAAATTTTTTGTAGAAAATAATAATGAAGTCAAAATCGGCTTTGCTACTTTCTTTTTAACATATGCTAACGGTTTTTTTTCCCTGTAAAGTTTTTGAAAATTTGAATTATTCAAAATGAATATTAATTGTGTGTGATAGTGAAGTTTGTTGGCGCAAGAGTCAGATGCAGCCATACCTTCGAATTTTGAAAATGTATCTGACCTAGTAATAATTAATTACGCTTCACATATTTAGAATGATTAAGTTTAAAATATTTAAAAATAAACTTGCTTAATACTTGAAATAAATTAATGATCAATTTTTAAATAACGTTTATGCAAAATTTTTAATTCATTAATTTAACAAATTAATCATAGTCATATACACGCTCAACTCTTTCAATGGTAACGGAACATTCGTCTTAGTGTTTCCGAGTGACTATTGAGGTAAACCAAATTCTACTTGGTCGTAAATATGCCTGTCTAAATTTTGAAAAATACCAAAAATTACCATTGCAAACGATTTGTACACATATGAACGACTATTTCATGGAAAATGTATACTTTCATTCTTGCTAATATAAAAAAAATCACGCATATAAACACTAAAAGTGTTTGAAACATATCAAATTTACTTATATAAAATAATTCTCATTATGCTAAAATGTATCTAATCATTTAGAAATAGCCCCTTGGTGCCAAAGCAAACTAATCAATTATTCAATCAAATCTAGTGTAGTTGAACTTTTAATCACGATTATTCATTAAAGATTTAAAAAATGATGATATTTGCAATTACGAAATTCCATTAATGAGAGGAAATGTTGGGGAAGCACAGAAACCGGAAAAAGATAAAAATTTTCTGTCATTTCCCTTTCCGAAATCCGTTTCTCTTGCTTTTGTGGAAATGTATCTTATCCGGACGTAATGCTCGATATTTCGCTCAATTCCACTGAATTGAATTTCAACGAACATTTACTTATCTTTAGAAAAGATACTTCAAAAAGATTTTTTCACTTGGATCAGTGCTTTTTACAAACTTTTATTTAGCTTGCTAAGCTCATATGTACAAGGTGAAACTATTAAATAACGAGACTTTCACTGTAAAACATTTTTAATTTTTATATGTATTTATTATCACCCCCCCCCTTCAAAAAAATATAAACTCCTCCCGCTCCATTCGAATCTTCCAATGTTCGAAACAGTACTGGAAGTCTGTCAGTTTCTTCAGGACGCGCGCCGCCTTCTCTTTCACAGCTTCAACGGACTCAAATTTTGTTCTTTTTAATGCAGATTTCACCTTAGGAAACAAATAGGAGTCGCATGGAGCAAGATTCGGCGAATAAGGCGGATGTGGCACTAGGATGCTGCACTTGGCTAGAAACCTCTTGACAGACATTGCGGAATGACTTATCCTTTCACAATTCGGGTCGTTTCCCTCTTACTCTTTCAAGGAATTCAGCAAGAACGTGAAGGTAGTAATATTGATTAGTAATTTGACCTTCAGGAACCCAGTAAAGGGAAATAATCCCATGACTATTGAAAAAAAAAATCATATTGCTTTGAATTTTAATTTTATCATTCGAGCTTTTTTGGCTCTCGGTGAAGATGGGATTTTTAGAGCATGGATTGGAGCCTCGTTTCAGGATCATTAAAAAAAAAAAAAAAAACACGATTCATCACGTTATTATCTTTTTTTAATGTTTGGGTCATTTTCAATGACATTCAAAGTAATAGTACAAACATTTTTGCGAGCTTCTTATTCAAACGTGAGAAATTTAGGCACTATTTGAGCACACACTTTCTTGAATGTTAAAAGTGCTAAGTAAAATTTGACGCGCGCTTTCTTTGTCAATTTTTACGGTCTCAGTTATTGCACGAATACTTAACAAACGGTCAGATCGAACCAGATTACCAATTTTTTCAATAATGTCATCCTTTTTTGACATGAGAAGGTGACTCGGGCGTGAATCATCTTCTCGGCCATCTTGAAGAACACTTAAACTACTCAAAAACGCGTGCACATCATAAACCTTCATTGCCATACACTTATTTCAATAAATTATAAGCTTCAGTAGCGGTTTTTCCACGTTTCATGTCAAATTTCACAACGATTCATTGCTCACTTATCATTTTACAGGGGATACGAGAAAAAAAAACTATTTCTAATGCGAAGGAAAGCTTCGGGTTTACGGATTTATTCACAGAAACGAGAGATAGTGTATTCGAAAGAGGAGGCTTCACGCTAAAACAGCAATCTGTCACTGGCATTTGGCGCATGTGTACTTCTTCTGTAGCAGTATCAGTCTCGTTATTTAATAGGCCCCCTCGTATATAATTGCGATCACCTGAGTATGCTCTATCTTATATTTGCAATATACATTTTCATTCAACAAATATCAGAGGAAATATTTCACAATAACAAATGCCCCGCATTAAAATAACAAATAAGGGAGGAACGATTTTATAAACAGTAGTTGAATCTTGAATTCGTGCAATAGAAAAGCGTTATAGCTTTTTTGCTGCTCCTTATCTCTCAAAATTCCATCAGTCAATCATGCAACAGAAGATATATCAGCTGGTTTAAGGTAAAATATTGCAACATTCTCTCCACACCATCTGTTGTTACACATTTAATTCTTTGCTCACCGCTTTGGCAATATAGCATAAATCCATGATTTTTACAATAATTCTTTTTAGAATATATATTGGAAATGTAACATTGCAAAGCAAGAAAGCATATTTCTAGGGGGGAAATGTTCTAATTCAATGAAAGTTGGTAGCAATCCCATTGTAATTGTATTATTCATGTAAATAACATTTTTAAAAGGAAGGTAGAGTCTACATTTAGAAAACATTACACTACTGCCTATATTCATTGAATTATTCTTTTTAAAAAAATGTATAGAACATTTAAAAAATAAATTTCTACATAGATGTATTCTAGGCTAATCATTTCATCAATAAAAAAGAAATATTTTCAAAAGTATTTTACATTTAACATAAATATGGCCATAAAAAATTTATTTTCATGATCAAAATATTAATAAGAAAATTAAGATTAAAAAGTATTCCATTATAACGTTGTTTCCAATTCCATAAAATTCAAACAAGGCTAGACCAAGTCCATTAAGTCACTCACCTTCAAAAAATTCAGCACATTAAAAAGTATTAATATAAATCAGATTTATCCAGTCGCATATAAACCAGATTACGATTCAATAAGGTCTGCTTTGAAGTACATTTGTGACAAATGGGGAAAACTTTACTACCTTGATGGTATGTCATCAATTTTACATGGCCACTAAAAAAATCCAAGAGCAATTTGCTCTTCTCTGCTTCCATGGAAATCCAACAATGTGCCTCAGCTATTTCCTCAGTACCAATTGTGCAAGGGGGGGGGGGGGGGGCAAGTGAGCCAAATGCAGCTATGCTGCACCAAACAAGTTGTAACTGTGTAAAGGGTTGAAAATAGTCAAGAATGACTAAGATATCCTAGGGGTGCATTACCTGTGTTTATCAAAAACATGAGAAATAAATCATTAGAGTACCTCAGGGTCATGATTCCTAAAAATAATGCATTTAAATACCATACATAACATTTAAAAAAAAGCCTTGAAAGAGTAAAAGAGGAGAGAACTACAATTTATTATTTCACATCTTGACATTGTTTGGGATTTCTTAAAATATGAGTTCACCCATAGAAATAGTAAGATCCAATGTTTCCTTCTTAGTCAATTTATCTTCAGTCTCATTAAAAAAACCAAGTCTACATGAGACGGAATCCATTGGATATAAATACCACAGCGAGCAGACAAATGCTGTAAGCTTGTTGTGATAATATTGAAATTATCAAACCCACTTCTTCAGTTCTTAAGATGTTGTATAGTACTCAAACATCACATCTGGAAATAAGGAAAATAACTCTGTCCAGAGCCACTTCTAATGCAAATAATTTAGAGAAAAACAGGGACTCAATAATGACACTAGAGTTCCCAATAACAATTCTATAACAATAATTCTATAATAAAAATTCTAATATGTGCCTGTAATGATATTAAGAACTTTTTTTTTTTTTTTTTTTGTAAATGCAGCATTAAACAAGATGACTTTTATTAATTCCATTCTTATTATTCAAAGTTTTCTCTAAATCCACATTTATATTTTTTCACTCCCTAATTCCACCAAATTTTTAATGATTGACAGTTTAAATCATAAAACTTACATCTACCATATATTTATTATTTATAATTAACCACATTTCTAATTCAAGGAATAAATCAAAAAGTTGGTAGAACACAAAGATACAATCAAGTCTATTTTTTGAACATGTTCTCTATCATTCTTCTTTGAAATGATTGAATATAATCAGATTCAATTAATTAATCTAAAATACTTGAAGAAATTGTGGTATTTTCTAAAACACTTAAGACTTTCATCCTAATATATAAAAAAAGCATGATCCAAACATTTTTTCTAATAAAAATATGTTTCAATATTGTCATATTGTACCCAAAACAAGAAAACATCAATAAAATTGCAATTTTACACTTAAGCATGTTGAGTTGAATATTCATTTGCTTTTAAAGTATAGGAGATGAAATATAGTAATACTGTAAACGAGAAAAAATAGGCTCATTCTTATAGAACCAGGAACTTATAACAAATATATGGCTTTTAAAATACTGTAAACAAGAAAAAATAAGCTCATTCTTATAGAAACAGGTACTTATTACAAATATATGGCTTTTAAAAAAAAGAAATTAAGATACTCTCTCTTCCCCCATCTATATGAAAATAGATTCAAAGCTTCAGTTTTTTTCCTTAACATTAGCCAAGGAATGACACGAATTTTCCCTATATTTTCAAGAAATGTTACTGAAACAAGGAAAGAAAACTCTTTTTTTTTTTTTAGAAAACACATTTATTGATGAAAAAGCATTAAATAAAGAATGAAATGGACATGTTGCTAAGATCAGATCTAAACACTGTAGGTCCATTTCAAAAACAAATAAATGCAATGGTAACTAACATACATCAATACGGAAAAAAAAGGTTACATCTAAAATTATAAATACCAAATAAGTCATAATTAATGATATTTTTTAAATAAACTTAAAAGGTCAAGTTATTCACTGATTTTTTTTTCAAAAAAGAAAAATTCTGAACAATAAAACATATTTCAATCACAATTCAAAATAGACATAAAAAATTGCATTCAAGAAAAACAGTTACATAGTATATGCATGTATAATAAAATATTTATAAAAATAAATAAACATATTTTCATAAAATTACAAAAGGAAAACAAAATAAAAGACTACTAAATAACAAAGAGTTATATTTTTTTTTAAAAAAAAAGCACAACAGGTTGGGTTTTTTTACAATACATATATTACTACTCACATACAACATACTACGATGAAAATTTTAAATTTCATGTAAATATGCAGCTATTTTAAGTATGAAACAGATTTTAAGGTGAAAGTGATTTCAGAAGTGGAAAATGCCCAATAAAAATTAGTGTAGATATCTTTTGTAATGAACTATAAGAGAGAAAACATGCTCTTCTAAAAGTTTTGATAAAAAGTTCTGTAATTTAAATTTTATTAAGCTGTGTATATATAAATTTGGCACAATCTTCATTTTTTTTTTTTTTTTTTAAATTCATAATATAAAGTAACATTGTCTTAAATTAACATATATTTCATTTACATATTACAGAATTAGACAGTCTCTTCTCAATAAAATTCAAATATAAAACAGTCTGAAATACAGTTTATATAATCAAAAGAAAATTTTCAAATAATACAGGGGTTTCAAAAATTAATCACAAACTTAAAACAAATTAAGTTGCCTTAAATTTTACATCTTTAATTAATTAATCAAAAACAGTAGTTAATATATACTTGTTGAGCAGTAATTTCTAGTCTCAATTCAAGATTTATAGAAACTGGACTTTTCACATGGTGTGATGGTATAAATCCAAATTATGATGACTTTTGCCAATAGTTCTCATGCAGCTCTACAGCCAAATGGACCAATCAAAAATCTTTTTTCTTGCTTTCTTAAATATGAGTAGGTTGAAAAAACATTTTAATTGATATCATTAGTAAAGATCTGGGAACCCCTGAGTCAGGAAAAGTGACAATTTATTATTTCTTTTTACAAACAGAAAATTGTTGTTTTCAAAATATTCAATTAGCTGCCAAGTATAAGAAAGATAAAATGTGTTGAAATAAAATATAACTGTTTTCAAAAGAAGAAAGAGAAAAAAGCTTTAAAAAACTTAAAAAATACTTTACATTTAAAAATAGAGTATATGCAACATTAATTAAACATTAAATAACAAGAAATAATTTTAGCAATTCAAATAAGTACTTGAAAATTGTATAATCACATACTATCATTTCTCATGATATTTATTCATTAAGAGATATAACTTCATCTGAGATTATTGAAGTTATGTCATCTTCATACAATAAATATTGAATAGTTTATTGTATAACTAAAAAAATTCAAAAAAATAAATAATTAAGATATAAAAATTTATCACAAAATTAAATGATACTTAAAAATAAAATATAATAACATATTCATCTATTTTTTCAAATATAAGAACAAATAACATTTTTGTTAGTTCTTAATATAATTTTGTAAACACGTAGTTGTCAAAATAATTCATAAGAATTTAAATAGTGCTATTCTTTTTTTCAACATAACTTGCATATAATATTTATATTCCAAGTTTTTAATATATATGATAATATTATGAAAGATCATGATCAATTATGAGAGAATTATAATTTGTTTTTTAAAAAAATGATTTACAAATATTGACACACAATCAGTTATGATTTGATACCAATCAATCATAATTATTTTCTTTTATCAAAAACAGTCAAAATTTTTGGCTATACATAACCATTATTTTGTATAATTGTTACAAATATTTTAATATAATAAAAATATAAATTGTTAAACAATTTGTGGGAAATTACCCAAATATGATTTAATAAATAAAATTATGATAAATCTTGTATTACTTTTTAATATAGAGATATAATTCTTTTTCATAAAAAAATACAAATTTTCATACTTGGCAGAGAACCCTGATGTAAATTTGTAACAGTTTTTGTAACAAAATATCATGGAAGACACTGATACTACTTTGTTTGAAAATTTGTGTATTATACCTTATTTGTTAATTGAGAAAATTTCAAAGCAATTTAAATTTGGCATCATCACAGCATTTTTCACACCATAATAAAGCAAAACAAATTTCCTCTACCAATATTGACATAACGAGAACAGAGATAATTTTTGCATGAGATTAAATATACGACAAAAAAAACATACCTATGTTTTTTTTTTCTTTATAGGAAAGACCTATTAAAACAAGCAAAGAAATTCATTTCTGAATATAATGTTGACTTTAAAAAATTCTAATAAAAATCAGCAAACCTCGTCATTTGTGAAATGAACTTTGGAATAGGTTTTATTAGACATCTTTTAACATTGAAAAATATTCAAACATAAAAGAATTCTCTCTCAATGTTTTACTCAAACATTAACCAAATTAATAAATGAAACATTTTAACTGCAGAAAGCATTTGTATTTCAGTAATCATTTGGAATTTCTTAATGTATCAATGCCATGACATATAATGATTCGATCATGAAAAAGATATTTACACATAGAAATATTGAAGAAATTAAAGCATCTGTAAAATTTCTATTTCTGAAATTTGAAGTACAGGGAGCTTTTCAAATAGATTTGTGCCCTGAATAAAAAAAAAAAAAAGTACACTAAATATTTAATTGTATTACAAATTCTAAAAACTGGGAATTGAGTGTGAGTATATCTTAGCAGTTTTATAATTAATAATGCACTAATTACCTTTTTATTATTATTAAGTAAAGAGAAAAGTGTTACAATCTTTCATCGACATTTTTGTGAAAATGTGTATAATACAAGAGAAATAGTAAACAACACACTATATTAATGTTCATACTATTGTGATAATAAACAAGATGTCTTTAACTCATATTGCTTTTTCTAAAGTACAGTTTTATTCACAATCTCATTCCTATAACTCTTTTAAATAGTTTGTCAACAGTTAAAAAGTTATTTATCACAAAATAAAGGATAATTTATTACTAAAATAATTGAGAAATACTTAGCTTAATATATTATTTAAATGAAAAGAAATTGTTTAACAGCAATTATTAACTATGTGGTTTTGACTAAATACATTATTTAAATAAAATAAAAAAAAAACATTTTAAATAAAAAAAAAAATACTCCCATAAAAATAGTGTGTTATTTAAAGAACTTTATAATTTATGAAACATTTACCAGATGATATTATTCGAATAAGAATAATTTCCATGAATAAGGTTTTTTTTTCCCCCTTTCATTTCTAGTCTCTTTCAAAATAATTATTTTTAAAGAGCTCATTCTATTTACTAAATAAATCATTTTGAATATTTTCTTTTTCACTTCCTAAAACATTACCTATTCATAAAAACAAGGAATATTCCTAATGTAGTTGATTTTTTTGGGCAAATATATATATATTTCAGAATGAGCCCTTTACACATCAAAACATTCAAACATTCAAAAAAGTGACAAAAGTTTCAGATCTACATACCAGAGATTATGACAAAAAGCAACCATCAGAATGAGCAAGTTTCAGGCTAGAAAATTGGAATGATTATCATGCTGAGTGCACAGTATTTCTCTCTTAAAATTATAGCCACTTAGAGAGAAAAATCTAAGTATTTATGTCTGTTTTAGAGAGATTTTTCTGCCTCAGAGGCATCATGAAAGTATTGCAGATCACTAATTCTCAGAAGAAACCTACAAGATCCTTATTACAAATGATATGATTTGGATATTATTTCAATTAAATGAACTTATTGGAAACAATATATCCAATTCTATTCGACAACTTCATTATAATTTGAAAGAAAAGAGGTATTCCTATAATATAATCAGTTCTATAGAATAATTTAGGTGTATTTTTTCATTGAAAAGTTTTAACTGCAGCAATAAATCTAACTAAAAATAAATAAATTTGCTTCTTAATCGTACTTTGATTTCCAGCAAACGAAGAGAATTTATTTTACCATATCTAATTTGATATTTAATAGTTAATAAATAAAATTCTCACTAGACAAAAATGTTATTAACAAAAAATATGACATATTTACAACACAGATGTATGCAAACTTTGCAGGTTTTAAGAAATGCATACATAATGTTTTGAAGATCTAAACTGTAATCTTTTGAATAAACCCAAAACATTCAAGTGTTAAATTAAGCAATTAAATATTCACATATATAGTTTACGTTTATAAGCATACACACAAATTTAACACATGAAAAAAAAAACACTAATTTGACTAGCTATGAGTATATTTACAGCAATCTTTTCAGATTAAAAAAAAAATATCTTTATTTTAAAAAAAAACCAAATACAACCATTTCTGCTTTAAGTAAAAATATAATTTCCTATCATAATAAACATGAAATTTAAATATTTATTCACACTAAACTAAAATTCATTAAATTTTATAGTATAGTCTTCACAATATAATAGTTAACAAAATGACTGGAATGCCTACCATCTAATGCATTCCAATAGTAATTATTTTAATAAAATGGAACTAATTTAGAACAGGTAAAATTTACATAACAGATTGTGCAGAAATTTAACAAATACTGAAAAATGAAATGTTTAATAACATATTAAACTTAATTTGTATTTTTATATAATGAAGTGTTATTTAAAAATTGTTTATCTTTACTCAAAAAGTAAATAAATTAAAGCAAAAAGGCTTATGATTTTTTCAAAACTAAAATTTTCCTAATTTACTTACTGAATAAATTGTATAAAACAAAGGATTTTATATTTTCTTTGCAGAATAAATCTTAAAGTTGTCATTAGCAATGAAAATGTATCACACAAAAAAAAATCACCATTTATAGTCAAACTACAGATAAAATAACTCTAATCAGTTCTCTGGAAACATGAAATTTACAATTCAGTATTAAAAATAAAAAAAAAAAAAAAGAAGAAGAAAAGAAAGCTAAGAAAACAGACCAAAAAAAATTAGGAAATTTTGTCCTTCATTTTTCAGCATCCACATTTAATTTTATCAGAATATCTGATTATTCTGCCATCAATACTGCTCTTTTTTTTTTTTTTTTTTTTTTACTTTCTCTTTTTAATTCAAGAGCAGTAATGTCACAAGATTTCTTTATTTGTGGTCAGACAATATCTATTACTTGTCACATATTTTCACAAAATTGCTCAGAACACTGTAGTGAACTTTCTACCTTAAGGTTTCAATTACAATGGTAAAAGATACTGCTTATTAAGGACATGATTATTAAAATCTATAGATATCTTTATAAGTATATTCTAACTCTTTTGTTTTGTTAGAACACTTGATACGACAACAATCTTTAAGGAATTTGAACCACATGTGCTTTTCATGGGGTGATTTGTTCTTAGATGGACGATCAAGCCATTTCTTCAGGACATCTAGAGCTAGAAAGGACACAAAGTGTTTTTTCAGATTAAACAAAAAAATATATTTTAAGCAAAATTTCTAAAATTTGCTTTACAAAAATAACAAAAAATTGTACTCATGCAACCTTTCAAATTTTCTTTCTACAATTAATGCATTAAATCATGCAGGATTCTACTTTCAGTATACAATGGAAGATCTAGTATATGCAAACAAGCTATTCGAATCCCTAGAAACTAAGTCATAGAAAGCTGCAAATAAAACAAATTTATCACTACATTAAAACAAAAAGTTAAAATAAAAAGAAAAGAAAATAGAGCATTTATATCTGTATGAAGTAAATTTTAAATTATTTTAATTAAATAAAATTTCCTAAAGAATACTCGACAAATTTCAAAAAAAAAAAACTTACATCTTGAATTCAATCCATATCCAAATGTTTGACAAGTCTGAACCATCAAGCAAGATAGAAGGAATTTGCAAACCACTATTATGACACCTATTAAAAAACCAAAAGATTAAAAGTACATTCCATTTGAAAAACATCTATATATATAACATTTTACAGTAAATATATATACATATGTAGAAACGTCTATATATATAAAAAGACTGTTAGTTACAATACACATATAAATATATTAAATATAAAATTAAAAAAATACTAAATTAAAGTAAAAAAATGAAAATAACTATTTCAAAATATTAAAAAAATAACATTCAAAAAATACTCTATTCATAGGGATAAAACAAAGTTATGACAATAATAATATTTAATTAACATATTATAAATGAATTCCATTACATTATAAGAACATTGATGTTTAATCCATAGCTTGAATACATAATATTAGATCAATATCTTCACAGAATCAATAATGTTTAATATAATAGAACTATAGTATATATATAGTAAAGCATGGGTCATTAATGATTGTTACATTAAATATTTGTTATAAATAGCAACAAAATTTTACACACTATAACTGTTACTTAAAATATTTTGAATTATGTACACAAATGTGAAAATGAATATTTATGAGTGAATATTTATGAGTGATTATAAACAAAAAGTAGAGAAAATGTAAAGCAGTTTGATAAATATATATGTTGCAAACTATTCTTAGGGTATTATTCACAAACTAAGGGTATTATTTCAAACTTTATGAGGTAAAGTAACATATATATATATATATATATATATATATATATATATATATATATATAAATTACATAAATTCCTGAGCTTTGATTATTTTTTATTCATAAAATATAAATTAGAAAATTTGATACACAAATTAGGATTAACATAAAAAAATAATAATTTTGTTTAATTTTTTTAAAAATTATAACATGAATCAAAACAAATTTTAAATAATTTAGAAATTAATCAATTTTAACATTTTTCACATACATGTTTAAATAGTATTACATAAAACTTACCAATATATTGAGCAGATTGATAGAACACATGATTTTCAAAAGACGTTTTATGAATTTTTGACATATATATCTAAAAAAATAAATAATGCATTTTTTTTTAATTTGAACAACTAAATCCACCCAACACACACACAAAATCTTAATAAAATATTTAATACAACATACTTAAGATTGTTCAGATCATTTTTAAACACTAAAAACCAATTAAATCTCATAGTATTCAATATCAATGTAAATGTATGAATATATTTTTGAAATAAAAGAGCATATGTGAACAATATGAAATTATTAGATCAAATCTAATTTCTAGAAAAACTAAATATCTGATAAATTCATTAAGGTAAAGTAAGAAATAAAAAAAATATATATATTAAATAATGATAAATTACATTATATGTCAGTTTTTAATAGCATTTTATTTTTAATATCAAATGCTAAAAATAAGTTAATAATGAAATAGGTTAAGTCATAAATTTCAGATTCAAGAACATGAAGCACAATACATCAGTAAAGTACTTTCTATTTCCCAAATAAAATTTGCTATAATTAGAAATAATAATTCAATGTATAACTAATTACAAAATATTTTTAATTATAAAACATTTCAAATCTAATGAATTTTAAAAGCTTTTTACATAGCAATAAGTGTAACAATCATTTTTCAAAACATAAGTACCTGGTAAGTTATTAAACAGGGATAAGTAATGCACAGAACAACAAATCCTGATGCTAAATACTTGTCTTCCTTGCATACCTAAAGAATTAATAGAAAAAAATTGCAAATTACTTCATAACATTTAAAAAAAGAGAATTATGAAAACTCTAACTAAATAATGGTTAATATATTACATAATAGTAAATTTTTCCTTGAAAGTAAAATAATTTACTACAAAGAAGGAAAATGAAACAATGAACTGGCATTTGTTTAAAAACAAATGCCAGTTTATAATAATTACTACACAAAATTCATTTAAAAGACTTCATGCAAACATATATAATATAAAATCACTGGCTTTCTCAGAAGTTTGTCATAAATCTTTTTTATAACAATTTTTTTTTAAGTTTAAAAATTGATGTTGTTACTTATTTATTGAATTATATCATATTAAAGCATAAATTTACAAAAAGAAAGAATCAATTAATAATAATGAAAGGCTCAAATAAGAAAAAAAATATTGCCAATATATTTAGTAATGATATGAACTTCAATTTTCTACATGAAACTTAATTACTAATTTCATATATAACATGTACTAAAAAAATCATAATGGAAATGTCAAACAGAGTAAGCTCCTTTTGGATCTCAATTAGCATCTAGAAAATCTTTACATTTATTAGAGTTTTACTTAACAATTACAAAATTATTTTTGCATTTTTTATGGTTTTAACAAAAAAAATTTATTGCTCAAATGAAACACATTTTCCCCCTAAATTGTATTTCATCATTGAACGGACCTTTTTTTTTTTTTTTTTTTTAAATATTTATTTACTTATAATGCAAAAAAAATCCCATATTCCCTTTCCATTCTAAAAAATGTCCATTTTTTAGCCTAAAATACTTAGCCAAACAGATACTAATTTTGAAAAATTATTTAATGAAATATAGCTGTGAACACAATTGCATAAAAATAATTATAATTATTTTTCACTCAAGTTTTCAGCTCAATTTATTAATACCTAATGATGCATTCAGCAGAATTCCCCACTGCATAAGAACTTTAATACTCTTTTTGTCATGTACAGCACCCAAGAAAGCTTTCAGCATGCCAACAGAACAATGATCGCAATGATAAGAACAATGATCGCAATGATAGGAGCAATGATCAAAGTGGTGGCCAGATAAAATCCACACGATAGCAAGAATTAAAAGAAACAGATTTTTTTTTTTTTTTTTTTTTGTTAACTCTGTTATACTCTTCCTCAACTATGAAGTATTTTTTAATATTTGTTTCAACATGAAATAATAAAAATTTTTGACCCAATGTAATATGAACACACAAACTTTTAATGTAAAGAATTATCTGAATTATAGGAATCACAATAAATAAAACCTTGTAGTTTTAAGAAAAGTGAAATTCAATAACACAAAATTATCTTTACCCACTGTGAAAATTCAAACTCAATTAGATTGCCATGCATTTGTTGATATAATTATAGTTATTTGCTAAGCAAAGAGTTTTAGGTATGTTTAATGGTACAACTAAAGTTAAAAGGGCTTGCACATTTTCTTTTGTTATAGGAATTAATTAAAACCCAACTTTATTTGTTTATTTTTATTTTTCTGACAAAATTACAAAGCCATAAGAAAATAATAAATTTAATGATATAGGATTTGTGATTTGTTGTGTTTTGTTAAATTATACTTTCGTATATCCTCTAAAGTAATGCAAAAAAAAACAATGGCAAGATTCAAATAATTTAACTAATTGATTGTCTAAAATTGAACAACTAATTGACAAAAAACAAAAGCTTAGTCAAACTTGCAGACAGTATTATTATTTTAAAAAACACTACATAAAGCTGGGACTTGATTACAGTTTTACTAAAACAGTTGCATTACATCATTGCAATGAACTAAAGTGAATCAATATAAAAAACTCAGTTTTATATATTGATCAGACTGTTCCAGCCATTGAATATTCAATTAACATCAGTTCCCAATATTAAAAAAAAAATCAAGCTTAAAAGCAAAATTCAAGTATCTTGCATGAATTATACACTTGTAACTATTTGTTATATAAATAATACACTTAATAAGAGTAAATATGAATAGTAATTCTTCAAAATTAGCAAATTTATGTGTGAATTGAATTTTTCCCAAAATATTTTCCAATTTAAAAAAATAATGCAGGAAAAAGTATAAAAAATTATTAGATAATACATACCGTTACTTTTCCACAGCACCAACTCATAAAGGAGTACATTATGATTAAACTGATGAGCAAATACAGATTCCGAATATTCGGGAACTCCAGAGTGATAGGAAAACTGTAGAGAGCACAAATAACCTAAAGAGTATGTTTAAAAAAAGATAAGTTTGAATCTCCCTAAATTTTTAAATACATAAATATCATTCCTCAAATATTTATTAGGGGATATCAAGAAATACATGGAGTACTAAAACAAATATCAATATATACAATGGTGCATACATATTAAAAAATCTCATATAATCTTGATAAATTCGTTTTACATATTGTGGGTAATTCTTATATTAGTTAGAACTTATATACATCATATTTATACAAACCTATAGAAATTAAGCAAATTATTCATTGGAAAAAAATAAATTGCACATAATTTTTTACAATTAATTATATTTATAATGAGTTTTTAAAAATAAAATTATCAACAGTACTACTAATATCTTGTTTTGAGCAAGATACTATCCACAATAAATCACTTTTTTACTCTGAAATGTTTTTCTCATATTTAAGATCCTGATAATTTTTTATACATGAAAAAAAAACTGCTTTTGAATAATAAATCCATTAAAGATGAAACATTACAAAATATAAAAGTTCAAAAAAAAATATGCATATAATTTTACTTCAAACATAAGTTTTCGCTAATTTAAAATTTAAATAAAAAAACAGCTATGATAAAATTTATAAATCAAAAGTTAACTTTTACTTATGTGTTACAATGCACTGGGGTCTAAACAGTCTGGAATCAATATTATTACAAAAATACAAAAATTGTTTTATTATTGTATAAGTATTATCTCATTCTAGTTGTCTTAATATTAAATAAATTATTCAAATATATATATATAAGCTATTAAAATATTCAAAGTTAAAAAGCAGCTTTTTAAGATAAAAATAAAAATTACTTTAAATTACATAAGCTATTGGTTTAAAATCTTCCTGTTTCATCTATATTTATAAGATTTATAAGTTTTCTAATTTTAACTATTTAAGACCCAAATTAAGTTAAATATGTGTTATTTTAAAATGAGCTAAGTTAAATATTTAAAAATCAAGAAAAAATACATACCACAAACAATGCATCAAATTTCAATAAAGCTAAAAATGCACATTGCTTTTTATACATAACTAGAAAGAAAGGATGTATTTTAGAAAAACAGTTACACATATCAATTAAAATTATTTTCATGTTGTTTTTTTTTTATTTTATTCTACATATTAATTGATTCCTTAATCATAGGCTCTTGTTAATAATGTATTAAGAAATGAGTAATTATGATAATGACCTGAAAATTTATATATATAAAGAGAAGTGTAAAGTTCATAAAAAAAACAAGAATCATGTCATGAATTCTTTTTGAAATTTTTTGGCCTTTTTTCTGGCATTTTTGATTTTTGCAATGAATTCAATAACATGATTTATGTAGAATAGTCATTTATAGGTTACAAAAGTTAATTTCAAACCTACCTACATAAGTACCATCATATTCAATTTGAATCATCTTTTAGTATCAAATAATCTTGTTTTCTAATACTCATTTCCCTTTTATACACGTCACAACTGTTGAGATGCTTATGAAGGATTTAGTGACTTCCATTTACAACACAAATAAAGGTAAAAGGAAGTCACTAAACGTGCCTATTATAAATGTGACAGTTTCATGGCATTAAAAACAGTTGATAAGTATATATTAATATTCAAGCTATATATTATTTCTGCAACATATTTCATTCAATACATGCTGGAGCTTCAAAGCAATAACTTATATTATAAACTTAAAGCTTTGCATTCCAGAATTAGATTTTATAACAATGTCTTCTCTTATATAGGAATTATTTACATAGAATATAATTTTAAATGTTTTTTTTTTCCTTTCAAATAATTGTACAATCAGTATAGTGGTATTTAGTATTCTAGTTTGAAAAACATAGAGAAATTGTACACTTATTGTAAAATAGCCTTAAAAATAGCAAAAATGTCAGTATTTTAATTTATTTTATTATTACCTGCAAGAGATTGAGATGCACCAATAATTCGAAATTCAGTCCAATCAGCAGCTGTTGTTGCCTTATAAGCAGCAATACAGTTGACAATAGTCAATCCACCCGCAACATAGAAACAAATCTAAAACATTTTGTGTTTTTAATAAGTGCTTGAATTTTTAAAATGAAATTAAATAATGTAATGCAATCAAACTTAAAATTATTTCTCAAAAAATATACTCACAAGTTTGAAACATGAGTGGCAATTTTTCTCAGCAGCAAGATAACTGAAGAAATCAGCAATAGAGATGAAGATTATATGAAGATAAATATCATACTGATGTTCTTCATGGATACCATATATGGCAAATGCAAGAGCAATAGCTGAAAATACATGATACAAAACAAATTTATTCTTTCAATCTTTAATTTCCATGAAACAAATATTTTTATAAAGGTTATTTAACAATCAAAAAACGAATACATATAAAAATATGAATTATATCAACCATTAGTATTTTGATTTCATTTTATTGTTTAAATAATTTATTACTCAAAAAACTAATTTCATTTTGCATATATATATATATATATATATATATATATATATATATATGCTTATGTATATACACACACATATATATAAACAGTACTCCCTAGTTAGGCACATATCAGACCAGAACATTGCTGCATGAAAATACCAGATTACTGGAAAATCACTAATAATAATAATGACTTTAAACATCAAAAGTTATTTGTATAAAACTAAATACAATACACACAAATAAAGAGTCAAACATACAAAATAATTTAACAAAAAAAAAAATATACTGTTTTGCATTGAAAGCCTACATTATTCCTTTGAAGTAGAAGATATAAAATTATTTTCTGTGTAAAAATACTTGAATACTGGTCGGGTCAGAAAATAAATAGCCTGATCACAGAGGGAGTATTGTACATATATATAATCAGTTAATATATGATCCAATAATTAATAAATAAGCAATTAATAAATTTAAAAAATATATTTATAAATATACCTTTTCTAAAGAATACAAGTAAAAATGCAGAATGTTCTATTCAACTTTTAATTCCACATAATCTGTCAGACTGCTTATTTGTAACACAATAATTGATTTTTTTTACAAATATTCCATCTTCAGAAATGAAAATACATTCTACACTATTTACTCGGCTTTATACTTTGATTGAAATAAAAAAAAAAATTTAAGTCATTAAATTAACCCTCTAAAGGTTATGCACATATTATATCATCCAGCTCAAGATCTTCTAAAAAGCGAACAAATGTATTATTCTGTATGACCGTGAACTTGCTGAAAAGAGACTAAACATATTTTCTCTTCATCAGGGAAGGCTTTGAAGTTCGTTTTGTTTATATTTTTTTCCAATCCTTTTACCCCTTTAAAGATTTAACATCTTGATTGATAATAGTGGAGAGTTGGGGCCACAATAATGTATGTTGACAGAAAATTTTGTGGATCATTAGGGAATCCCCCCTCTTTCCCTTAGGGGTTGAGGCATTTTCCATTGAAACATTTGTTCAAAAGGGTGAGGGTAAGAATTTCTTTAGTCACCATCAATCACTGGGTATCTGTAAGTGCCCATATGACAGCTTTGATTGAGATTTTATTGGGTTTGAATTAAATATGTTCTTAGATGTAATTTTCGTGATGTAGCTATTTGTTTAAATGAATCAAGAAGCCGCTTTAAAGAATAAAATAGATTATATACTCACTTTTGAATTAATATTAATTTGTAGCTTTAACACATTGGGGTGGGAGAGAGGAATCTGCTATTATATTTATTTGGGCAAATTACTTTTTCTGTATCTTCTTTGCACGGTTAACTCACATTTTTTTTTTCACATTAAAATTCACAAATGGAATTAAGTTTTTATAAAATATCTATAAATGTAAAAATGTTGCTAAATAAATATCTATAAAATATCTGTTTAATTTCAAAGAATATACGAAAACAATGAATATATTCTGCTGTTTCGTTTTTCTTATTTTAATCCATTTTATCAGTTTTTAAAATAATTATTTCATCATGAGGTATCAAAAAAAATGAACGAATGACTGAACTTTGAAATAGATAAGCAGCAGAAATAAGGGGCAGATATATATTTAGAACAGATAAATAAGGGTTTTCCCACAAATTCATATTTTTTAAACTTGAATCTTCAAATAATTACAAATTAAATGGGTCAATACACCTTTATATTTGTTTATATATGTAAAGGTCAATTGTAAATTTGTCTAGATACTTTTAATTGCTAATTATTTAAAGATTCAAGTTTAAAAGAATACCCATTTGTATAAAATCCTTCATAATTTATCAACTGTTAGAGGATAACTGTAGTACAGGTAATTAAAATCTGAACATTTTTTGTGATCTTAACAATACATAACTAGAAATTATATATAAACTGCCCTTAATATCATCATTTGAAATTACAAAAAAGAAATATTTATGTATCACACATATGCAGTTAAAATTATTTACCATTAATACTTACTATTCTCTGAATATTTAAAACATTAAATTTAAATTTTAATATACTGCATCACTAGCCTATTTTCATTTATTCTGCAAGTTTTGCACAATTCAGTTGAAAACTTTGCATGCTATAAGCCAGATATGTTGAAAAATTTAGTGAATACATTAAAATTTTTACGAGGAAGCAAAACTGAGATAATAATAAATACCAAAACATTGGTATGCAAAAAAATTATGAGTAAATGATAATTTTTAAAAGATCTATTTTACAATTCAGTCCAAAATTTGATTGTAATGTCATACTTAATATTAAGTAAATATCAACATAATAACTCAAGATAAAAACCAACGTTTTTAAAAACAACGTTTTTATATGGTGGCAAAGTTTATAAAAAAAATTATTGAAATATTAGTTAAAACTTGTCGTAAATGTCTAAATATTGCATTGTTAGGTGAGTAAGAACGATTCCCAAAGTTTCAGAGCCCTAGCTTGATGGGAAGTTGGTTAAATTAACGATCGAAAATTTGATGACACGCACACCAAGTGAAATACAGAAAAATGTTGTAATAAAATAATAGTTTGATGCATTCAGAGATTATTAAAATTAAGTATAAAAGATATTAAAATTTTTATAATTTTAAATTCAAACTGATTTACCAGCAAAAGAGCGCATTTTGCAATTATATGATACATATATTTGATATTATTTAAATTTAGAAAAATAGCTTACACTTACACACAAAAACATTCTTTCAAAATGATACATCATTACTTATGCTATTTTTCTACAACAAGGCATCATTTTTCTACAAAACTACCCAAAAAAATTATATATCAAATATCAGCTACAAAAGTTTGTTTGTTTTTATTCCTGTGATTTAATCACAGGCCACGTGTAAATGCTAGGCATGACATTTCTGAAAGCACCAGAATCGGACTGTGCGAGTCTGGCCAAGCTGACATAATATATTAAACATTACTTTTTTAAAAAAACATAAACAAGTGTTTGTTTTCTTGGACTTATACTCCACAATGAATACAGGGCGCTTTTTCCTGGCACGAATTCATGATACCAAAATCAAATGGCTTTTTTTTTAAGTTTTTAAAAATGACACATAAAAAAAAATTCTTTTGTTTTAAGTAAACAAATATTTTTCAGCTTTCCAACACATCAATTTTTTTTCAAGCGTTATTTTTTACCATTTATTTATTTGTAACTTTACTGAGACTCAATGGATCAGTAAACAACTTCAAGTGGGCATTGAAAATAATCTGAACTCCAAAAGAGGTAACAGCCCTTCACTAAGGCTGGCCTAAGGCTCTACAACCACTATGAATGAGCAATCACTCAGTTTCCACAAACAGATAAAGATACCAAACAGAGTAACACAAATATCCTCTCCATGGGGTTGTTGTCGACCACCCACATCTTATTAAAAGGTGGAAGGAATAGACAAATGCTGCTTTTTTGATGATGTTGTGAAAGAAAAGAGAAATCTTTTTTGAGGTGGGTAGCTGTGCTTAAGAGGATCGTTTTGGAATAGCTTTACACAAAGAAATAAAATAAATGGAGATTTAAACTGCAAAATTTTTTATAAAATTTTCATAGCATAGAACTTCAGCTAATGTAATTGAGTAGTAGTAAATTTTTAATAATAATACATAAAAGAAATAATATGTTGAATTAATTGTACAAAACACCAACAAATATGTTATGCTGTTGTAAATAGCAAAAAAAAAAAATTAACGAAACAAATGTCTTTCTTACCACTTAAATATAAATAGTATAAATAGATTTAAAAGAAGAAAAAAAAAGAGAAATTTACTAATAAATATGTCAAAGTCAAAAAGATTTCAGAAATTGTTTTGAGTTTACATGATTTTTTCTTCAACTTTTTTTCTCAATGAGAGTTGCTTATTTCTCTCTCAGCATCTCAGCATGGGTTCAATGCATATCATTCAAAATTTGAGCTATTCTTTTAATATGTACATAGATACATTTCCATTCTAAATCAACCAAAAAGTAGTCATAAAATTAATTTAATTATCAAACAAAAAGAAGTATGTATAAGAATAATTATTAATTTTGCATTTTCATACTGATGCTGAAATAAGTATATTACCAAATATATAAAGAAAATATTGAAATATTGTCTTCAATAATATTTATAAGGAAAATATTGAAATATTACAGTTTTTGGTTTGGAAATGTCTTCTATTTCAAGTAAATTCATTATATTAAAAAAAAAAAGTTTTAAACAGCTTTTTCACATATTCTTAACCTACAAAACTATCCTATTCATTATTGTTATTAAAATAATAAAAGAGTTACATAAAAAAAATTCAGTTTAAAAAATCACAAGCATGAGAACATAATGTTTTAACATATAATATTAACATAGCAAAAAATATAACACAATAGGCTGATAAATTTTCTCCCAGGTCTGTCAGAACTAATTAGTATCAGCATTTATCCTTGATAATTTACAGAAATTATACTTCCTCTTCTATGTGTCCTTTTGTATATTTAAGCATTAAAAATTATTTTTATTTTTTCAGGTTTACAAGCAAGTGAGTGAGTGAATGTAAAGTTTATTGGCGCAAGAGCCAGATATGGCTATGCTGCGCCAAACAAGATTAAACTGTGGTCTAGACGTGAAGTTGAAAAAAAGGTAAAAATGGTTGACAAGAAAGAGGGTCGAAAATAGAGAAGGATCGCTAGGGTATACCGGGAGTGCGTCACCCGAGTTTACCAAAGACAGTAAACCCCATGGGAAGGTTTACAAGCAAAAGCAATTTCACTTCACAGCGAAAAATTCATATTTCATTGAAGGCACTCATTTATGTTTGAAGTTTTATTGACTGTTACAAAATTGTGTACTTTTTTGAAGCAAAATGACATTTTCCCTCACTTTTTTATTCTTTTAAAATTTAGAAAAGATCTTAACAACAAAAATTACATAAATGATAATATCCACACAGAAAAAAGCAATAAAACATTAAATACCAGCCACTAGAATTACAATCAGTTCAGTGGAGAATTCAGGATTGAGAAGACTGTGTTGGAGTTCACATTGTGCAAGCGCAACACCTGATGCTGCAAACAGAAGAGCAACATTCCAAGTAGCTATCACAAGAAACAACCACTCCCATATATTATGGCCTGCAATCAAGGATACCTAAAAAATTTCACAAAAACTAATTTATTAATTTCATACAAACTTTTAATGAAAAACTATACATTACAAAACACTCCATTACATCAAACTAATTTGTATTATGTCCATTCAAAAAATACATAATTTTGTGGTAAAGATACTAAATAGAATTCAGTAACAATGTCAAATAATATCCATTTATGCAGTTTGCCAATAATTATTAAGACCTATTTTAATATTTATTAAACAAAAAATAAAACAAACAGAGCCAATAATTATATTTTTTACAATATAATAAAGAATGATATAGTTTAATTTTATTTTAATAGTGCTTTAAATGACAGTCTTTGATTTGATTATGACAAATAACAATAAGAATGTCAACCATTTCTCAACACATGTAATGAATTGGCCCGAAAGGTATCACTCCCTGAGCTGCTAGATCTCCATAAATATCAATTCACTGTATTCTTCTACTTGTACTCTGGTGTATACTGTACAGTATACACCAGAACAAAATTAACATGAAATTTAAAAACAAAACATTCATTTAATTATATTTGAAAAGGTGGAAAATATTTGATCCCGAAATGAATGATATACATGCCACAAAAGAGATTTATGTATAGGAGTTAATAAACTCCCAAAAATGTTTTCAACCTTTTTTTTTTTTTTTTTTTTTGACAAACCTTTTGCATGGATTTTTTTTTCCCATCACATAATATTAAATGGAGTGGAATTAGTAGTTTATGTGTCCCAAATATTTAGATTCGAGAAAAAAGCACTTCACATATAAAATTCATGCAATCATTTTTGTTTATATATCTTATAAACAAATATTAAAAGGGGTGGAACTAGTAGCTTATGTGTCCCAAATATTTAGATTCGTAAATATGTAAAGCATTTAACATATAAAATTCATGCAATCATTTTTGTTTATATATATATATATATATATATATATATATATATATATTATGTTCTTCTCTAAAATTAAATATTAAAATTAGCTGTAATAATATACATATTACATATTTTCAAGTTTAAAAAAAACAGAGAGAAAAAATTATGTCTCATATCTTAATTGTTGCTGTGTTTATTTTAATATGCATTATAATGTCTAAAAATAACTAAAACTAATTAATAAAATGAGAGATTCTGGATCTTAAATCATAAAATAATTTCACACCAAACTTGCTAAAATAAAAGTTTTTATTTCCTGAAAAAGCTTTTTTTTTTCCCTTAATATTATCATCAAAAACAGATAGTTAAAATACTACACTTTATCAATCAAGTTCCCAAGAAATGTTTCTCACAGCAACTATTTGAATGAATATCATAATTCAAAAATATTAAAAATGTAGTACCATTTCTAATTAATTTGAGTATAATTACATCAGAATTTATTATTTTTTTTTACAAACTATAATATTTTATAAAAACAAGATCATAAAGATTAAAACATGTATATTTTAAAAAATTTCTATCATTTTTTATGACAATTTTACTAAAAATAAAACAAATTGCAATTATTTGATAATACTGATGACTTTGTACAAAATTACATAAGAAAAACTTCTGGTAACATAAAATAAAATCAAAACTTGCACAAACCACATAATTTTGAAGCATGGGAGAAAAAACTAGTAATAGAAAAAAACTTGTACACACACAACAGAAATATTTTGAAGGAAGCCAATATAAACATTTCCTTTTGTTACACAAGGTAAATTCAACTGAACCTTATGTAATACAAAATAATAGTGTAAATTCCAATTTATTTTATAAGACATTTAAATTATTTCAATTATTTGACTAAATATACTTTTTTTCATTTATTCATTATTAACACTAATCAAAAAAAAAAAATTAACTCTAAATAATTGAGTTGCAACTTAATTTCAAATAACTAAAAACAATTTATTTCTGAAATAAAATGTTGAACTAGCTTTTTTCATTCTTTATATCTTGCAAAATATGGAAATATCTTCTAAATTAAAAAATGGTTTTTTATATAATGAAACATTTATAATGGAGTCTTAAAATGTACATCTTTCATAAACTAACCCATAAACATCACCAAATTTTAAAATTGAAGCAAAATATCTAATTTTAAAGTGCAGAAAATGAAACTATATTTCACATCAGATTCCATTTCAGTCTAATCATTTAGTTTAGATGTTATGTTTTAGATGTCACAGATCCTCAACTTTTAATAAAATTATAATAAATACTTTATATTTTCTGAAATCTTTATATCCCTAATTTTAAGAAAATTTATAAGAATAAATTTTACAATAAATTATTTTGCTTTTTTGTTAATGGTTATATTCAATTTTTACAAGGTGTAATATATATTTTACAGAAAGAGAGATTATAGGAAGATTCAATATATTCGAAATTCTAACAAGAATCAGAGCTTTTCTTTATTTATTTTAATGATTAAAATTTTAGATTTACCAACCTGGAAGAATTTTGATCATCAAAGGTACGAAAATGGTAAATTTAATAACGATTAATAAAATATGTAGAAAAGTAAACTTTTGCAAATTCTTTTCCAAGTACAATAAATTTTAATGCATATTATTAAGAATTCATCCACTCAAGATAAAAAAGCTTATAACGAAAATTGAAATCAAATTAAATTTTGTGTTATTATTTTCTTAATTCAAATCTTACTTGAAATCCTGATGAACTACTAGCTTCTTGAGGAGACTCATTAGTCCCTGAAGATGAAGTGGAATCATCAACCGGCATTTTGCTAAGAAATTTGCATACAAATCACCTAAAAATAAAATTGTAATCATTTACATTGCAAATTCAAAAACTCAGCATCAAATTATAGATAAATGTATAGTATGCAATTAAGTCTTTATATTCGTACATTAAATGTGAAAAACACAAAAATTCTTGGGAAAATTAACGAAGAACAGCAAGTGTAATACATTCCAACACAGACTTGTATTATTTCGAAACATAATATCGTGATTTGTAGCAAGTTAAAGAAAGACACAAGACAAAATTATGTGCATAAATTCTGAACATTAATAGAGTCTATTCCATGTTTTCCTGATAAGATGAGAGAAAAGAATACAATAACAAATAGGACGAAAAATACGCATGGTATACGCACCGACTATCACAAATACACACTGGTTACGTATTTCGCAAACTGACTGATAGACCACTGTTACGTAAGCGACTGGTCGCGCAACTTTTTCACGGGTTTATGTAGATAAAATTATCCGTCCTCTATAGCAAAGTGAAACACACACAAGCACCAGGTTTTACTCACTAGAATCGGACGATTCCATCGTCTAGTGGTGGCCTTGATGAGAATCAATAATGTTGGAGGTTAACCACTGTGGTTCGATTTTGTTACTTTAGCTTATAAAAAGAATCGGTGATATCTAACGAATGGAGAATATATTACTCGCTTAAAAACTTAGAATTCAACTGATTATTACCTCTAACTCAGCTACAAAGTCCAATTTATTTCCTGCTTTCTCCTTTCAAAAAATCAATTCGCTAAGCAACAGCTGGATGTGGATGCTGTAATGTCTCCTCCGCGAAATATCTCCTTTTCAATCAATCAAACGAATTTTAGGTTAGCAGGGTTGGAATTTAATGGAAAATGCTTAGGATTTCGGGAACTAATTAAGAAAGAGGAAAATGCGGGGGAGAATCAGAATTCTTGGAACGATGAATGAAAGAAAAATTTCATGAAAATTAGGCCGCCGGAGGATCTGCGCAAGCGCATGACACATAAGGGTTACTCCCACTATAAAATTTTAAGGGAGAGAGCAATCCAATTTATACAGGAAACAGCTCCCTGGTCGAACTGAGATCTGTATCGATTGAACCTCATCGCTTCTGGATGAATTGAACAATGGAACAATTTAATATTGACAAAATATATTATGCACGAAGAAATGAAATTTTATATAAACCTTTTTTTCCCCTGTTGCTTTTATGCGTTTTGTTATTTTTATACATGCAAAAAAAACATACAGAGTACAAAATGTAACCATTAAAACTCTTTAAAAAAACTTTATTAACAACTAAAAAAAACTAAAATGCAACAGAATGAAAGAAAAACTAGTTATCAAATTAAAAATATTATCCTATTTTAAAAAATATTCAATGAAAATAAATTTACTTAAATACTGTGATATGTAATAATATTAATTTAATATAGAAACAAGCCTCTAATTAAAAATTACAGCCAATTTAAAAACAAAACAACCTTAAACTTCATAGCAAAAATCAAAGAAAAAGAATGATAGGCAAAAAATGAAGATGATGCAATTTAATACTTTTCCACATTTTGGTGCGGAAAATGTGTTTATTGCAACAGTTTCCCATAATTTATATTTTAAAAAATTTGAAATCAAGATTGACGTACACTTGTGATTAAATATGCATCTTTTTTTTATTGTTATTATTATTTATCACTCGATACAAACAAAAATTGTTTCAAACACTATTGAAAACTTTAATAATACAGACATTGGGTAAAGAATTCTTCGGCACGTGTTATATAAAATTCCTGAATACTTTCTGTGAAGTATTAATTATACACGCCCAAGTGCTGTTTCGAGCTCCCACGAATCTCTTAAAAATTATTTTTTTCTTTATAAAAAATTTTTTCGCCCAGCTGTCGCATTTTTTACTCTCACTTATTCTATTCGGCATAAATTCATTCTAAAACAGCTATTTAAGCATCCACATTTACTTAATATTAATTTTAAAACTCATTTTGACATTTAAACATTAGGATGAATACCATATTTATCAAAACTCTGAACATTAAACATCAAAATTTTTCTCTATTACGCATTCAAATTATTAATAATTATTTTGAAGACTTCAAAAACTTAAAAGAATTATAATAACCTAATTGAAAACAAATCATGGGATCATATCAAAAGTCGCAAGTATTTTATTTCCTAAGCAAACATTAAGATACATAGTGATAAAAACGATCTTGAATATTTGCTAATAATTGTTTTAAAGAATCAGTTTCCTATTAAATAGTATAGTGTGAAGTAAAGAGAAAAAAAAAAGAAAATGTTCTTTTTATAACATTAAAATTTATTTTTTATATTTAATGAAACTAAGAAAAAGTTAAAAATTTCCCCGTATTTTTAATGCATAACTTTTTATACTTAGAGGGAGTCAAGTACACTTGAATCACTTCTGTAAAAACTGTTCAGACAGCTTGGACACCTGGCTACAAAGTATCAAACTTCGAAATTTCTAGATTCTAGAACAAAAATATTGATGGAATTTTTTTTTTTAATTTAAATAAAAAAAATAAATAAAACCCCAGAAAAATCATCCAAATCCCGCATTGAAACTTAAATATATCATAGAAAATGATGAAAAGTAAATAAAATTTCAGTTTGAAAAATGCGAAAATGGAAAAAAGGCCGCAGTTTTAATTCTAAATTAAACTGTGATAGACTTTTCTACCAGAATTAATGTTGGTTTTAAAGTTATTATAGTATTCACATTTTGATTTACACTTTGATTTTGAATAGTTTATGTAATTAACAAAAAATCAAATTTTTAATCTTCAAATCAATGTAAATTGATTTCTTGAATACTTCTATCACAACGACATTTAGGAAAAGAAATTCTAGAGGAAATTGATGTAAGAAAAAATTATTGTTATACTAACTTCTTAATAATTTTTTCTTTTTGGTAATTTTAGCTTTTGGTTCTTAAAGATTTATTATGGGCATTTAATGTGGGTTTTTTTTTATTTATTTATTTAATTTTTAGAATTTTGCTTTAAGATATTTTTCAATTTATACTTTTGGTTTTATATCCATTTTTTAAGAATATATTTTGTTCAAAGGGATGATTTGGCCAATACATCTAGAAGAACGCAATTCATTTTCTGATGCAATTCCAAAGTATCCTTTAATTTATGTGATCACTCGCTCAAAAAACATGTTCAATAAGTTTGCACATTGTGGTAAATCGTCGGAAATAATCCCAATTAGACTAATAGAAGTCATGGAAATCCCTCATTATCCCTTCATCTTATACCACGTGAGTTAACACGTGATCTGGATACATTCTATTCATAAATTAGAATGCACAGTAAAAATTCCTTGTCACCTTCTCTCTTCCAATATGAATGAAATTGTGGAGCTATGTCTCTTGCCTTACCAGTTTTAATAAAGTATAATTATTACTTTTCTCTCTCTCTCTCATCGAAATGAATAAACAGTGTTCTCATTCCAACAATGAATTTGAAAGTTACAGTCTACTTAGTTATTAATCTTTAAAGTCATTTCAATATTCAAATTCGTAACACACACATATATATATATATATAAAACAAAGATTATATTAAACTTAGAAAAACAAATTCTCTGAAAAAGAAAATTATAATTCAAATGAAAGTATTTTTAAGAATGGAAATAATATATTTAATGTTGCAACAGAGTAACAGGGATTTTTTGCGTTAGAGAATAATGGGAAAACTTATAAAATTAAATGAGTTTTATATGAGATCATACTACACACACACACACACACACATATATATATATATATATATATATAATGAATTTAAAGATTAAAATTACTTTGATAAAACATATTCCGAATGCATGCTTCTTTTTTTCAACTTCGATTTTTTGTTCATTTCGAGGAGAGAGAGAGAATAAGTATGCATTACTGAAATGTATAAGGTAGGAGACGCAGCTCCACCATCTCGAGAACATCAGAAGAGAATTGTTACCGTGTGATCGATTTTATAGGTAAAGATATCTCAGGGTATCTCCAGATCACGTGGTATAAGATGAAACGATGTCGAGGGATTTTCCTGACGTCTAACAGCTTCGTAGGAATTATTTCCGTCGGATTTATGACTATGTGAAAATTGATTCAACTGGTTTTATGAGAGCGTGGTCTAATAAATAAAAATGATAATTTGGAATTGGATCAGAAAATAGGAATGAACTCTTTACTTTTGAGTTAAAAGAATGGGAAAAATCAGGAAATTAAATCGTTTCTATGTGAGATCATTACACACACGCATATATATATATATATATATATATATATATATATATATATATATAAAGTTTAGTCATAAATAACTTCCAATGCAATTAGGTAGAATCTGTTGTTCGTATCTACCTGTAATTAATCACCGGAATAAACAAATGTTTCCTTTCAGTAAAAAGACAGAATCTTCTCAGAACTATTTTGAGTGTGAACGTTATATTAAACTGTTGTCATTACACCTAAAACTGAGAGTTGAAAAGTGCATATTTGCCTTCTGAAGCTATAGAAATTGAAACAAGGGAATAGTACTAATAGTACCTTGACGACAACCTTTTAAAGGCATTGTTGAAACTAAATGTGTCATTCACCAAGATATGTAGCAGAAAAGTTGAATACAACACAATCAACTGCTTACCGCTACCTAAAAAAAATTAGAATAAGTCAACAAGTTAGTAGTAGGGATACCTCACAATCTTAGTGTACGGAATAAAGAAGAAGTCACAAGTCTACTCACACGATTAAAAATCCAGCGTTTTTCAGGCAGGATCATAACAGACAATAAAAAATGGGTTACCTGTAATAATATCATCCGTGATAGGCAAAGGTCTGATACCTGATGTAGTAGGGATTATCTACCCCTACCATATCAGAAACAAACATCAATGGAAAAAAAGATTTTGTGTGTAAAGTAGGATAGCTGCAAAAAGAGTTGTTGTTTTTTTAAACTCCATTCTCTCAGTGACTTAAAAAAAAAATTCTTCAGCTGAATGATCTGTTTTACCAAAACTACCTTATCCTATGAGTTTGCCCTAATAGATTATCGCCATTTCTGTTCCTTACAAAACTTTTTGAATTGAAAAAATCTTCAATTCTGATAATCAGGTCAGTCAAGCTGTGGAAAATCTCTTCCAGTCTAAACCAGCCTCATTTTACAAGGAAGGAATTCAAGGTAAAACGAAGTTAATTGGTGACGGCCTCATAATTTTGAACCTCGGTCAAGTGACTAGGACACTACCTGAGCTGGCCCCTTATCTTCTAGTTTCCACACCGCGTCACAGGACTTCGATTTTCGAAAGATTTAACATGTATCTGCCCCGGCAACACGACGGGTCTTTGGTGGCATCAAGGCTCGAACCTACGACTCAACGAAAACCGTCGGCTGCGAGTCCGCTACCATAACCACTAGGATACCGCGGCCACACATTTTTGTGCATAGCAATACTGTTAACTTCTATTTGGATTTTTTGTCTTTACAGGTTTCTCCTATGAAAGCTAATGTTCTTTCAGGTAACATCTGGAAAAATAACCCTGTCTCATCTGCGTTATAGTTATTATCAACGGAATATTTTTCAAAAATTTTATACATTTCTCTCTGATGTCTTGTGCGTACGTCATCCAGCAGTACTGGTTTTTCTACACCATGTAACTCGCGGACAGATATTCCACGTCGTTCTTGAAACCTTGTTAGCCATATATTGCTAACTTTGAAATCTGTTTTCCCCATCATGCATGCAAATTTTCTGGTTTACTCCCTAATAATTGGCCCATTTAAAGATACATTCAAAGCCCATTTTTTCTTTAAACTATTTCAATGGGGTAGCATCTATTTCGTCATTAAAAGCTGTCTTCATCCTCTTTCTTTATCAATCGATATCATTAGAATTGAAAATGCTTTCAATTTCCTTCCGTTTCTTTAAAAATATTGCAACAATCAATTGTGAAAATCTGTATTTTTTACAAACCTAAGCTTGCTTCATACCTCTACGAATACCTTTTATGACGTTGAATTTCATTTTGATGGATGTTTCTTTTCTTGGAGCCATTTTTTTTTTTTATCAATTTTCACCAAATAAACAAAATTTATCAATAAATTAATGAAAGTCTTCCAGCATAGTTAAAGGAATAATTCCCAGTTCGAATTACCGTAATTGACACATTTATCGGAGAGTAAAATAATTATGATACTCAAGTGTAGACAAAAGATCGTATCACAAAGTTTACTCCCAGAAGCTTCGAAGTTTTATCTATCGCTTCCGATGAAAGGAATCCTTCAACATTTTTCAAAGAGGGGAGAATAGAAGTAAGGTTTAACGTTGTGTTTGTCAGGAAATGTCAACTTTATTTCCCCCCTTACAAGAAATGCACTTCATCATCAGTTGGACTTTGAAATAACATATCGTAATAGAGAGAATTATCGATATAGAGAATATCGTTGTAGCGAGATTATACTGTGTGAGTATATATATATATATAAGGGGGAGGGGTGCAATACACGCACACCGCTATTTTGGGGGGGAGGGGGTATATTTTTATTCCATTTTGCAATTCTAAAATTAGGAATTGTAAGCAAAAAAGTATAGTACAAACCCTGTTTTTTTTATGTCCTTAGTATCTTTCATTTTTTCGTTTCTGTAATTATTAAAAAAGATACTCCAATGGAAGCATGTATACAAGGCAATGTCATGCAACGCGACATAGTTGTTAAGAGACTCGAACCATTTCTTCAAATGCTACCGCAAACAGCGCGGCAGGTGTTAAAAGTGCGGTGTGGAAGGATAGCCAAGGTGGATGAAATGTAGAAATTTATCCCAGGAGAAAATAAAGACACCTACGTTGTTTTAAGGCAATCAGACTATAAACATATGACTGAGAAACTTATTTTACACTGTATGTCTTTCTATAATATAATTAAAAGCATAGCTTTCAATACTTAAATTTTATTTAACACAAGTATATACTCTATAAGAGTATAATACTCTATAAGAGTATTTTTTTTATTTGTCCTTACCTAATGTGTAGTGTAATGAGATGTATGACAAGGCCTTGAGTGAATTCACTAGTTAGATTTTGGTAAATACGTAAAAAAAAAAAAAAATGTACGCGTCTTTCTCCCAATACTCTCCAAACACCTGGGTTTTGCTCCCTCCCCTGTCTTTTTTAATTCCTGAACACCGCCACTGTCTATAATAGTAATTTGTAAGTAAATAATTGATGTAAAAATACTATTTCTAAATTAGTGTTAATATAGTTATCAGTATCTTACTCTTTAATATATAACGTAATATTTAATAAATTTATACTTTTCTCCAAAATATAGAACTTATACGAAATAAAATATATTTTGAAAAAGAGAAATAATTATAATAAATTGTAGTAAGAAGCATTACTATTGCAGAATGTATATATAAGAAATTCATAAATAAGTGACACCGTTTTTTCCAACTAGGTCATATTTAACTTTTTGAGGAGACCAAAACAATGAAAATATAAAGTATAAAACGTCAAAGATATTTTTAGAAAGGAAAAAAAACTTCAAACCTTTGAATAAAATCAAATCTCTAAAAATGTGCGTTACCTCTTTTAATTTATGTAAATACTTTAATTTAAAAAAAAAAAAAAAAAAAAAAAACCGTATTGTGTTTTATTAAATAAGTTTTGCAATTTAATAATTTTGAAAGTTCGATGTAACAGATTTGAAAGATGGCATAACAATAAGATAATGGGTTTTTTTAATAAATATTCCGCAAACTGAAACCTAAACTACATTTTTTTTGTTTGATAAATATTCCATATCAACTACTGAATCAATTTTTACAGTTGATTGACTTTAAAAAAAAATATTTACACCTTTTTTAAATTAGGAAAATTCATTAATTTTTGAAAGTTATGTTTAAGGTGTTAAAGTATTTTTTGACAAACTCTCAAATTTTAGATTTAATATAAAGATCATTCAGTTATATAAGATCAAGAAATTTCATATTGATAAAAACAATAGTTCTTTTCAAAAAATTTTACAGATGAAATATGTACCAATAAATTTAAAAATGAATGTTTGGCCAAAAGTTTTTGACATAGTTTAAAATTTAATATAAAATTCACTAATTAGCTTAATTAACAGTGTGATTGATTTAAACCACAACGTTTCTCACTCTAAAAAATTTTGTTTGTGCAAATAAAAAAATTTTTGAACTTTCTCTACATATATCGATGGATGACTTGAATTCAATTGATACACATGTTTCATTTCGAAAGATAAGTCGTTAATTAGAAATGACGACTCAAGGTTCGATCTTCAAGGAGTACACACATTAAAATAGACATTTGGATGCACTTACAAGTGATGTGTACCTGCATAAATACTGTACATTTAATTCTATCGCATAAATGTGCTGAATTTCTTACGGTAAATTACATCTCCGTGGTTTATACAATACAGCATCATTTATGCACACAATTCAGAACTACTTTTTTTTTCGTGTGAAACATTTTATTCCAACCCGCACTCTTGTAAGCAAGTTAGTTAATTTTATTCTAAATTTGAAACATGACATAGATTTTCGGTCAACCCTGTGCATTAAAATAGAGGGTTCCACAAATTTTCATCCAAATAGCCCTCAAATTCAATGTCTTAATCTAGGATGGATGGATGTTCTACCCCCTCCTCCCATTAAAAAAAATTCTTGAGATTATTACTGCACATTAACTAAAAATACAGAATTCTGTGTTGAGATAAGGGAGTTTCTGTTCTTAAATAAAGAGACAACGTACTTCCTCATCATAACTATTGAATTTAAACATCTAACATAATTTGAAGTAACATAATTAAAAATATAGATAATTAAGTAGCAGAATTTAATATTAAAGATTTAAAGTTTACATGATGAGAGAAAAAAAATTTTGAGCAGAGCCTTTGCTTAAATCAGTAATCTGCGAGCAGCACGTATGGTAAAAAGTTAAGTGAGTAAAGATGAGAGGGTCATAATGTCGGAAAATTCTATTTCTTAGATTAGTATCAATATTTTCTTCAAGGTATGATAGCTGAGAAGTCATGGTCGCAAACTTGCCACCCTCGTTCTCTTCTTCGAGTCCTAATCCCAATGAAAATCCGTCGTGTAACAGTATTGATACACATTAAATCTGTCAAAGCTCTAAGTTCTCCTGTTTGAATGGTATGAAAATTTGGAAAGGAATGCAAATTCAGGCGTCATCCTCGTAACTTGATCGATGTTCAAAATGACAAGGCTCGTTGCCAATAGCTCTCGCGATGTTTCTACAACAATAATCAAATAATTCCTCGAGTACCAGCCTGGACAGGCATTATTTTAAAAGATTACGAAGGAAAACACAGACAGATTACATTGTGCCGAAACAAGAAGTGGAATACAGCAAAAGGCGAAAAAAAAAAAGATGAAAGAAAGGAAAGAGACATTTTTTTTCCAAGTTTTTAATTTTAAAAATAAAAGTATTTCAGGTTAGGAAGTATTTCAGATTTCAAGGAATTTTTCTCATTATTGATTTTTGTGTTTGTGTTTCAAAAGAAAGATATTGAAAATTCTGCCAAACCCTACGAATTCTGTTTTTTTGTTTAGTAAGATTTTTGATGGGGGGGGGGGGGGGGCCGGTGAGGTGGAGTAGTGATACTTTTGGTTTTGCTAGCTGTTTTAATTGCATCTTGGATTTTAAAAGCGAAGGAGGAAATGGAGGAGTCCAGATTTTCGATATTTTGAATAGAGAGATTGCCTGGGATAGTGTGTGAAATGGTCTCTCTGAAAAGGGGCCAGTTAATGGTTGGGAGCGGTTGAAGGGGGGGGGGGAGAAGGTTGTTGAAAATAATTTCAAAAAAGATCGGATTGTGATCGCTGCCAGAGCGTTAAAACTTTTTGCGCTGCAATTTGGAATATTTTTAAGAATACCAATGTCAATAATACTGTTAACGTAGCCAAAGTAAGGAAAGTGGGTGGGGGAGTCGGGAGCGGCAACAGAAACACTACTATTGGTTAAGAGGTGGTGGAGGTCACACACAGATCTGTTTGATCTGCTTCAATTCCACGTAGGATGTTTGCGTTAAAATCGCCAAAAACAAAACCTGAAAAGTTATAGGAAAGGATGTTATCAATTTCATTGGTGTTGAAGACATTTTGAGGAGGGTGGTAAAAAGAACTAATTGTAATGGTTTTGTTATTGCGCGTTTTGATAAAAAAAAAAAAAAAAAAAAAAAACTGATGGTGTTTTCCGATGAGGGTGTGTTTTTAAGAACTGAGTGGTGGGAAATAGTATTTTTAATGATGATTGCAGTGCCGCCGCCCCGATGATCAGAGCGGTGGACTGTATTATTTGGAATACGGAGGGGGTCGGGTGGGTTAAGGCGAGTCTCCTGGATTCCGATTATGTCTGGATTGTGCTCTGATATGAAATCTTTGAGTTCGTCTATTTTGGTTCGCAGGACATTAGCATTCCAACATAGAATGAGAAGCAAGGGTGAAAAAAGCGGGGGAGGACTAAACATTAAGACCAAGTATTGTAGATTTGTGGGATGGTATTAAATAAAATTTCAAATTTTTGAAGAGATCTATGTTGTTGGTGATTTTGTTCATGTCAAATAGTTTAATAAAGCTTGCAATATCAGCGAAAATAGATGATGGAGCAGGGTAAGTGTTGGGATCGGATGGATTAATGGTGGGTGAGGAAATTTTGTCATAGAAGCTAGTGGAGGATGTGGAATTTTGAGGAGGTGGTGCTTCAATGTTGTTTTAGGTATTTCATTTTGCTCTTCCTTCCCATGCGTTGGTTGATGGTGGGGGAGAAGGTTTAAAATTAAGTTGATTCTTAGGACATTTGAAATAATTTGCTGTGTAGGGGCCTCCGCGATTGCAGCCTTTAAGGGGGTTGTCAACATGTTTAGGTCAATCTTTAGAAAGGTGGTTATCGGAGCATTTAAGACATCTGGGAGATCGGGTGCAATTTTTTGAGTGATGATAGAATGATTGGCAGCGGTAGCATTGGTTGGGTATCGCACGTTTACGGAGGCGTTCGATTTTTATTTTAAGATATCCAAGATGGTTAATTAAGAAAATTTTTTCGTTTTTCGGGTTTTTAAGAACTTGAATGAGGAAGAGGGGCATTGCTTGGTTGGTTGTACGGGATTTCATAATGTGGCAGGTTTCAATTTTGTATCCATAGCTGTTAAGCTCGGAAATGATAGCCGCTGGCTCAGTGTCGATTGGGAGACCACGGATTACAAATTTAGTCGGCGATATGTTTTTGTATTGCGCGATGAGATTCGATGGATGATGGGAAGAATTTAAAATTAGTGCCGTTGTTTTTGCCTACTGTTTTTTCAGGAGTAATATTGTTGATTGAAATGATTGTTTCTGTTAAATTTGTCGGGTTCATTTTGATCAATATCAAATTGTTGGAATCTATTAGCAAGGGGGATACTGTTATCATGACGGGATTTTTTTAAAAAATTGTAATGATCAGTGACTTTAGGGGTGGATGACTTTTTTTTGCGTTTCAAATCCAGCATTATCGTTGGGGATTTGAGGGAGAGAAGAAGAAGATTGATTTTTAAGAGGGTATTGAAAGTTTCGTATTTATGGTTAAGGTAAGCATAAAAAAGCATGTGTTCAAATTTTAAAATATTTCGGTTTTGGGTATCTATAAACGTTGGTTTTTCGTCAGGGCCAATTTCATCAATTTTACAGGAAAGAAGTTCGGAAATTTGTTCAAAGTCATTAATGTTAATAAATGTAACAAACTGAGAGCATTGCGCCGTTGTGAGATAAGAATTTGAGCCCAGGCTGGCGCTTAATTTACTTCGTCGGGAATTGGAGAAATGTTCGTAGCAACTTCCATGGCATCAGAACTAGTTCCGGCGTCAGTCATCTTGTTCAGAGTCGTCCAGGTCAGAAATCGATTGGTAGCTTCACCGCTCTTCCTAATATTAATTCCAATCTTAGGAAAAGCGGCGAAGAAAATTGTTTGCGATCGCAAAAGTAAAACGATACAAACGGATAGCGAAAACACGTGGAAACGGAGAAGCGGAGCGAGACACGACCAATCAGTACGGCGTCGATGCACCGAATCAGATCTGTTTCTAAATAACCAATCGATCAATATTTTCTACTAGGCAATTATAGTTTCTACGCAAAATCTTAAACATGTTTTTCATGAAGATTGAAACGAATAAATGTTTTAAAATTGGGGTAAATACAGTGAAGAGAAGCATTGATTAGTTCCATAAATCTTGTAAGAAATTTTAAAAAAGATTTGGATTTTATATTAAGATTCTATTTTTAAACTCAATTGAAAAAAAAAAAAATTGTATTAAATTAATGTTTAACTTTGGAGAGAAAAAATTACTCCTATAAATCGAGAATTGCATGGAATCCAAATTTTTCTGTATGCTATTTTAAGATCTTTTTTACGTGCAGTCCAATTCACTGAAAATATTTTATTTCATTTTTGAGTGAGAAATATATTACGTCAAAAGCAAGGGACAAGTGGACCGAAAGTCACTTTACAATTAAAGGCGAATTGTCTTTTTTTGACCGCTTTCAGATTCTGAAAATCAAGCCTTGGGACTTTAATTGTGAAAAAAGACACAACCGAGCTACATATGAAAATTATCCAGCGTTACTACACGAATAAAGATTCCCACGTTTTCACAAAGAAAGCATATGTGCAACATTTCGTTGAAAAAGACCTCCTTCTAAGCTTTAATTTAAACTGATTAAATGCTTCGTAACTCAAGGGTCAAGCCACAAAAAATTTAGTGATTTCGAGTAGTATTTTCATTTGCAATACGTATAATGAAGATTC
This sequence comes from Nephila pilipes, assembly GCA_019974015.1. NCBI lineage: Eukaryota > Metazoa > Arthropoda > Arachnida > Araneae > Nephilidae > Nephila > Nephila pilipes. Next base: position 599,210 of record BMAW01055584.1, read on the forward strand.
TAAATTACTAGAAAGAAAAATAAGCTATTAAATGTATTGAGATATAGCCAGCGTGGATTACGTACTGGGACATCCCCCTCATACTTGCCGGCAGACCTAGCTTGATTGAACTGAAGAAATCATTACTGAAAATTCGAGATAAAAACCAACGTTTTTAAAAACAATGTTTTTATATAATGACAAAGTATATTAATTATTATACATTAAATTCAAAACAAACACATGATGAACACATAAAAAATTTAATTATAATTTCAATTTAATCAATCATTTATTGAATATTTTTACTGAAATATTTTACAGCACATACAAGCCTTTCCTTCTTAGTTTCCAAATATTTTTGGATTACCAGATCTAACAGCGTAGAGGTGAGGTGAGGCTAATTTGAGTATAATTGGCTAGTCATATTCTTCTAGACCCAAAAACGTGGATAAAACACAAACGAACTTTACTAAAAAATTACGAATGGAGCAAATAAAAGTTATGCATCTAATAATTTTTACTAATTCATGATTTACAGTCGACATGCCAATCATTTAAATTCTACTTTCTGAAATGCTGTACATCAAATTCTATAAAACATAATTTTTAACTTTAAAAATTTACTTAAAAAGACACATTTGTGAAC
>BMAW01055584.1:599847-648086 GCA_019974015.1 Nephila pilipes
AAGTATCCGATATGTTACACTGATAGGTGAAAAAGTTGAAAACAAGACGAGACTATTTCCCGGTAACATGTTAAAACTCCTAAAATATCTGTCGAAATAAATTAAATACATAAGCTGTTAATAACGGTTTTCATTCACGCGATAACTTTTCACCTCAATGGTAATACAGAAATTAGGTTAAAAGCATAATAATTTATTCATATAATATTGTTCATAATTTATTCTAGAAAAACATGCTGGCGAAGATCGATTAAAAAATAAATTTCTTGACAAAATAAGTTATAAATGCCTCAAACAATAAAGAAAATTTTGGTATGAAATTTTAAATAAAAAATTAAGGAAAAAATGCCAGATTTAAAAAAATTTCTTCGGTGAGAATTTTAGAGATTCTTCTTTTAAAAAAAAAATCTGGAAAAAACAGAAAGTACATTCTAGGGCATCAAAATCGCGGCACCATGAAGGAGGTATTCACCTGCTACAAAAATAGGCATATGGGAGGAATATGCATACAGAAAAAAGAATTACTACAATTTCAGAGCAATTGGACGACATATTCCCGAGTTCTATTGTTGAAATGTGAGGAAGTCTCTGAAGAGTTGGGGCACCTCTGACCTGAATGGAAAATGTGATCCTACGTGGCGCAGACTGAAAAATTATGTAAATGTACCACATTTTAGGAAAAATCGAATTTACACTATCAAAGGAAATAGAGCCCCAGTTCATAACGTCGTGTTGTTATCCCGCGTGAGGTTAATATGTACTAATATAGAGGGTTATGCAAAATGAATCATCTGATTTCAGAATTCCCTTTTTCTAAAATGAGCTACACAGAATGATAAGTAATATATGAATATGCAGAAAAAAATGTAAAGTTTCATATTGTGAACAATAACATAAGTGGCCTTCGTGTGTTCTTAGTGCAGTTATATCATGAAAACTGTTTCAGAAACTTTCACGGAGCTATCTCGAAGTTGAATCGGTTGCAGCGGATTAAATGTTTTCATGTTACACAGATGGCTACCTAAGTCACTTGATATAGCCCCATGCGATATCTTCCTTTGGGGGTTCGTAAAATATAAAATGTGCTCTACAATATCCTAAAAATTAATGTGAACTTAAACAACGGATTTTTGCTGAATACCACTGACACTTTACAATGTGTTCAATGGGGGCAACGTGTTGAATTAATTACCACTGAGACTTTACATTGCGTTTGGCAGGCATTTACATATCAAATTGACATTATGCGTGTAACTAAAGGAAGTTGTGCCGAATACTTGTAATAAAAACTTAATATTTTCCCTTTGAATTCATTATAGACTAATAATTCTGTGTCGTTTATTTATAAAAATATAGCATTTTGAAATCGTATGATTCATTTTGAATAATTTTGTACTGTGTAATAATGTGTGTGCCCTATATGGTCCCAGGACATTACGAAGCTCTGGACATCTTCGGACATATCTGCGCAGGTTGTCCGGACACAGTTCGAAAAGAGAATCAACACTAATAACTATTCGTCACCATTTAGCACATTTCCGAGCTGATTGAGTCCAGCTTTACAGTAATCGAACTAGATCATGAGCTTGCGTGAAAGGTAAATGACGTAATAGTCAATCTGATCATTGATTCCACTCTCTCAGATGTGCGCCTAACTCACTTTTGGTAACTTGTGAGCGAAGTACACTTCAAATGGTTGATAACGGCAAATCCGGTGCCGTGACAGCGATTAAATTAGATAGAGCATTTATCAAATTACAATTGCTCTATCTCTTCCCTTTTTGTTGCTGAACTCTTACCCATTCTTACCTTCATCTCTTCAATCTAACATCTATTTCCATCATCTTTCAATCTGATGGCATAACTTCTGGCGTTATGAATCAGAATCCATCCTCGAGGCATTGTTCCAATCGCAGTAAATATACGTAATCGTCATACGATAGTCATTTTGGCCATCAAATCCAGAATCCTCTTTACATACATTTCCTACAAGCTCAGTTTTCATGAGCTGAAGCTCCGATTGTTTATTCATTAGCCGTCAAGTTTTAATCATTTGCATGTTCAATCGAAGCATCTTTGCATACGAAATTTCAATAAAAGTGGAATATTTTATCAGAGCGCATTAAATTTTATGTCTTACAATACACTACTTGAAAGATCAAAAGATACAAAACGTAGTTGTTTCCCTCCAAAAACATGACAGCTGTTTATTTATAGTTCATAGTAATATAGCATCGTTAATATTTTTTTAATAATGTATATATATATATGTAGATATTGGGGTGATGGAGATTGTTCATCCCGAATCTACGATAGTTTGCTCTTACGCAATGGGCTGGTTGTCTAGGGGGGTAATTTCGGATTCCATGTAATGTTGTTGATGATATTCAAGGATGAAGCTTGCAGTAGCTTTACTTGTTTATTGAGAGAGATGAAGAATGAAAAGTATCTACACTATGATAAATATACAGGTAGTAAACAGTTCTTCCGAGACGGATAGATGGCTGCCTCATTTAACCCATATTGGCGATGGGCACTGGAACGCGCTCGGGCGTTTGAAGTTTACTTCCAACGCGGGTAGCGAAGGAGAAGAGAAGTGGAGAAAGTGGCGGCGAAAGAGAGAAGAGAGCGCGAAAACGAGCTTCACTCAGTTTTGTTCTGGGATAGGTGGCGCTGCATGAGCTTATCACATGACTCTGATTCGTGGCGACATCTATTGAGTATCGGAGGAACTGGTTTTACAGTAGATTGAAAAAATAAAATTAATTGCTTAATAATTAGCTGGAAAATCCTACATATATGTACTTACCTTTCATATCATGCCAGTCCCTCCAAAAAACTCTTGAAGAGCATATGTCAAATATAAGTATCCATCTGGACTCTTGTAGTCATCATAGATTTGAATAATACTCAAAGAAGGTAATGGCATCATACCCTTAACCATGACGAAAAACGCTTCATGTGATTTTATATTAAGTTTCTTTCTGGAAAATAGTAAAGAAAATCATGTATTTGCTACATAAAAGAAAATAAACATATGGTATTTTTATGACACTTTTTTAATTGAAAATGACATAATAAGGGAATCTGGAATCAATCTACTTTATGCGGAAAAAAGAACATCAAAAATTGAAGATCCCCCTCCCACAGCTTTTGAAAAATGGCATTAGCTAACCTTTTATATAAAGTTCGACCATGTATCTCAGCATTCATTCCTGTTTTTACCAGAAAAGAATTTAATATGTTAAAAAGTATATTATAACTATAAAAAAAATTAAGTCCGTTATGGGTTGAAGTGAAACTCGTATTAAAAAATTTAATTTTTTTTAATCAAAATGAGGTGCTCGAAAATCAGGATCACACATTATCTGTTCAGAGCTTGTTGGATAGAACAAAATGGCGGAATAAATACTAGATACTGCCCATCAATATTTGGGTTCTTATTTAATAGAACTCATCAAGTGTCGCATGAAACCCAAAGGAAATAAGTTCTCTGTTATGCCAAAAATCCTTTTAACATTGTCTTTTTTTTTTTTTTTTTTTGCATATATGTTAGTGAAAAAAACAAGTCAAAATGTCCCAATTTGGCGTCGAAATTGATTGATTAACGTATTGTTTTATAAATTATTTATAATAAAAAAAAATCTACGGTATAATTACACAATTGGGTCAAATTATTCAGAATTTTAAATCAAGTGAAATCACACCAATTTTATTTTCAGAAACTTCAAACTGTTCCTTCTTCATTCAGCCGTCTTCTTGTAATGTTTTGAGATCAACTGATTGCGGTATTACAATTAATTAACATTACATTATGCTTATATTATTTTATTAATTATTCTTTCCAACTCACTCAAAATCTTTGCATTACAATAAATCTGTAAAAGAACTGAACCCCTTCCCCTTGTTCCATGATAGGACTCTTCATTATCTCGCAATTCCATCGCAACGCATTATTTCAGCTAGTTTGCCATGTAATAGGACAACATTCACAAAACTTCACTTAAATATATATTAAAATAGACATTGTATGATTTAAAAAAAAAAAAAGTATGCGTATCAGAAATACCATACAAATGGAGACTTGTTAATATTTTGGTTTCAGTTGAAAATCAGTTAATCTTATTTTGCTGACAATTCCTAAACGAACAAAAATATCTCATACAAAAAAACTTTTTTTTAAAAGGCCACATGTCTCTTAACTTTAACATAGTTCTTAATTTGTTTTATGTGTTATAATTATTGATCATTCGGACAGGCAAATAAGAATGAATAAATGTATTTGCAATGGAATATTTTCACACAAATGTCCAAGAGCGCGCACATTTGTATTTAATTCTAAAAACTGTCATTTTCTATAAATATTAGAATTTTCGGATGTTTAAAAATTAATACGTGTGCAGTTTAAAAGCACCCAAGTTAGAGATGTGCATTCGAGTATTAGGAATGGAATTAAATCACTGAAAACTTGTCCAGTGATTGTTTTTCTTTTTTTTTTTTTTTTCTATCCATGAGCAAGACATCTTTCGTATTCCCCAAAAAATTGACGCCCTAACTTTTCGACCAATGAGACCATCCTTGAATTTTTCGGAGAACACGGTAGACTAATGGTCCTGGCCGCGGACTCGAGGCCAGCTTTGTTTTCGTCAAGACGGTGGTTCGAGTCCCGATACTACTAAAAACATGCCGTGTAGCGAGGTTGATGAATGGAAATAAATCTGGTCGAAGTCTCAAATCCTTTCGTTGACGTGGTGTGAACGTCTGGAGAGAGAGGGGGGGTTACCAGCTCAGGTGTCGTCTTTGTCATTTGACCGGATGTTTAAAATGACGAGGACAGTCGTGTTGCTGCTCAATGCGACGGTAATAAACAATTACAATCTTTCACAATCTCGTCTTTTGTACAGCAAATTCAAACGAAACAACCCACCATTTTAATTGTTGCTGGATTTTCGGCATTATTACTGGTTATTGTTTGGAACATATCATTAATAAATTGGTTTTTCCCTTGAATTCTCAAATTTAAATCATTCAAATGTTCTGTTAAGTCTACTAAAAAAAGCTAAATCTAAAACCCAATCTTCGTCTTCATATTCAGTCACAGGTTTCCCGTTTGTTTCTATAAATATTTTTATTTCAGTTCTCAAATCTTTAGAGCATTTTCCCCCAGCTGAGCAATCTGTATAATAAATAACATCTGCGAATTCAGTGCCCATTACCTTAAGAAACTCTTCAAATTGTCTATGATTAAGTCATTTTGCTCTTATAAAGTTAATTGTTTTTATAACAACGCTTAATACACTTTCCATTTTTAAAATTTTTCCAAATAAATTGCTCTGATGTACAATACAACTTTCGCGAATGTTCGATGACCCCTTTTTCAGTGAAGGGCTCTCTTGGTCAAAAGGATTAGGATATCAAAATACAATGTAATATACTGCATACAAATATTATAATTCTACACAAAATTCGCCATCGAGTGAATACACACATAATTCGAAACGTAAATTCTCATGGCATAACAAAGATGTTTTTATTTAAATTTTCATTTCAAAATAAATGTCTATGAATCTATTATATATATGAAAAATAATGCAAACATTTATTTTCTTAATAAAAATGTGTAAGTTTAAATATTTTCATAATTCGCGTTTGGACCGCACTTTAGACAAGCATACTTTAAATATTGTACGATATCTGGCGTAATATAATTGGAAATGGAACCACGTAAATGTATATTCATACACACTAAAACAATACTTACTTTATAATATTTCTCAGATTGGCTATTGTCATATCTACAGGCAAAAGATACCTGCAAGGCGTAAGAGCTGGCAATGTGGATCCGATAGGTTTCATTATCACCTACAAGAAAATGGAAACATTACGAGACAAAAAAAAAAATTCATTTTCTCACGCCTGTTATAATTCTGTCAGCGATAGTCTGGTGCCACTAAAAACTCGCCCTGTTACCGTGGCTTATGAAACAGTCCTCCCGTTGGAGTGATGTGAAAGTTTGGAGAGAGAGGTGCTAGCTGAGGTGCCGTCCTCGACACTTGACCGAGACTCAATATTCTGAGCTTCGTCGTCAATAGCCCTCGTGTTGTTTCAGTGTGACGAAAAAAACAAAAAACCAATCAATCAATGTACTATTTTAATTCAGCGCTATTTGCTTTTTTTCTTTCAGTCTGCCTTCTAACTGCTAATCCATTTTGACATTTAAACGAAAGTTATAAAATAAGAAAAGTTCAGCTGAAGCACGCACATAAGGGTAAGAAATATTAATAAATGAGATAAAGACCAGATAATTTATTCCTTTTCGATAATATAAAGACCAGATAATTTATTCCTTTTCGAAGCTGAAAGTGGGCAGTTTGGTGAAATCAAATATATGGGGCTCATTCTCAACAATAAATTTACAATCAAAACACTAATTCAGCATCTAGTCCAGATATTTTGAAATAAAGTTTTGAATCCTCTAACTTGAAGCTATTTCGCATTGTCTCTACAAAACAAAGATCCATCCAGTTCTTATTTACCCAGCGCCTTTCTGAGAAATAGAGGCAAAAACAAACAAAAAAGTATCAAGTATCCCCCACCAAAAAAAAAAGGGGGGGAAACAAATATTTCTACGTATAATCACTAATGTCCCATAGCACATCAGAAATTCCTTCACCCATTCGGAACTTAAAATGAAAACCATAGACTGAAAATATTTTTAAAAATTGGAGTGAAAATGTATTTCTGCAGAAACGTTCATTATTTTTTTGCATTTTCAAATGCAATTTCCCTCCCCACCTTCTTCTTCTTTCGAATAGATCAAACAGACCACATTTGAAGACAAAAATAGAAATTCTTTACGATTAATAATAAGTTCAAGAAATCAAAATGGCCGTTTGTCATCCGTTAAATCATTGAAAACTTAAGAAACTCTGCTGTTTTTACATTACTTTCCAGATAGATCAAACCTAGGAAGTCAACGATAAAATCCATCCGCATTAATCCCCTTGACGTTTTCCCCATTAGGGATTCTTCAATATTTATCTCCATTTTCTTTCCCCTTCCCCTTCCAAGGTCTTCTTGAAACACCTTCAAGATGTCCTTTCTAACTGAATACTGCGCGCCGCTGTAAATTCAAGTGTATTTTACTCCTTCAAAACTGTGTTCAGTGAATATTGTTCGTATTGTTCATCAGTGCCTACTTGCGCAAAGATCTCGTTGAATCAGGTGCATTTTTTCCTAATATTGGGTCAAAAATTTTGTGTGAGTTGAGCTTGTTCGAAACCATACTAAAGAATAAATAAATTCCCACCGTTAAATTTTTTTGAGGTCCGAAAGTAGTAAATTATAGAAGTCGATAGATTCTATATTAGGCTTTTATAAAGCCACAACTCTATTAATTTTTAAACAATAACGGTTAACGAAGGCTGATACTTCAGTGGTTAACAGTCCTAGCAAAAAAATAATAAGCTATTCTTCAAATGACAAAATTATATATATATATATATATATATATATATATATATATTACAATACAGTTCATTTGAATAAAAATAATAATACAATTAACCCATTCGCGCGGAGCGAAAGTCAAATTTTCAGGAAAAAAATAGCTTTTCTTATGTGATGCGTGATTTGAAATCTGTCAGATATGATAGGGAAAAAAATTATTTTCAAGTATAAAAATAGTTTTCTTAAGAAATATCCAGGAAAATTCAAGAGCATCCGACGTATACAGATTCTTGATTATAGGATATTCGTCTAATGAAAGGCTAGCTTCAGGCATTATTTTGTTGCTAATTTGATAGCGAAATTTGTACTTACAGGTATTCTGCCATGGTGATTTATCAACGCAATCCTAGTTTCTTCCCTTCGCCTGCCTGAAATGAAAGAAAGAATCTCAGAAATCTATACAGAAAACAACTGTCCTTGAATCAATCATAATCGTTACAATATCAAAAATCCTTCTCATATCCCGATCAGTTCATGGGATCCCAAACTGTTAAGTTTCATACTGCCACCATTATGTGTATTATATATTACATTACTTTCTAAGGAATAACTACTGTTTGTTTTAAAAATGTTTCCACTTGTTGCGTACAATGAAAACTCTTGGAAAATCTTGAAATTGTACCGTTATTAATTTAACACGAGAGATAGGGGTGCGATAGTGCACTTGTTTTCTTACACATCGTCATTTTTACCACCATGCCTCCTGAAATCCATGGTAGAAATGTAACTAAACTCACACTTTAAGCTTTTTTATTACAGCGTCGTCTAGCGGTTCACCCCGTTTGCTTTCCTCCTAAGCACAGGATGGTGGAAATTGCTTATTTGGATGTGTTCTATCCCCCCTTAAATTTTTGTTCTTGAATTTCGAAACACTCTGTATAATAACAGGTGAGAGATACAAACAAAACAAAGAGCAAAGCGGTTGCCGGAATATGAACACTACCGTTAATCGCAATTTGGTTTACTAAGACACCAGTGATAGAGATAAAATTGCGAGTGTTTCAGACGGAATATACGGGATTCCATAGTTTTGGGGCTGTTGCTGCTATCACGGCAAGTCGCCAATAGCCCTCGTGTTGCTTCTAGTGAAACGTTAATACAACCAATTAATCAACTATCACTAGAAATGAAAGAAGTCTTGACCAAACTCTATAATTAGATCCAGGATTATGACCCGATCGTAAAAGCAACTCAGATTGAACATTTTTAGTTGAAATAAGTATACTATCTCTTTTATTCGATAACGGTTTCTCGTTTGATAATCAAAATCCAAATCAAATATTTAGTGCAAGACATTATCGCAGGTTTTTAAGAGAATTCCCGAGAGGTTGGATGGTATATTCTGCGTTAAAAGATTATGTGTTTTGTTTTTGTTGTACATTTTTTTGGTTATTTAAAATTAAGTTTATTTTCAAATGAAGGCTATAGAAATTGGAAAAATATTAATGGAGTATTAAGAAGGCATACATACTTAAGAAAACTCATGTAAATAATTTTAATTCGTGGATAAAGCTACAACGAAGGTTGGAAACTTCACATATTAGATTTATCTACACAGATAAATTAATGCTGAAATTAAATATATTGGCATGAAGTGATTTTACGTATAGTATCAACTATTAAATTGCCTAGAGAAAATTCCCTAACCTTACAGGGTACAAGCGACAAGTTTGATGTACATAATAATTTAAATTTCCTAAATTTAATTCAATTGCTTGTAGAATATGATCCCAAAATGGAGGAACTTGTTAGTTGAATCCTCAACAACGAGAAGAGAGAGACATATTTAGGGAAAACACCCAGAATGAAATTATTGGACTTTTACATGATGACATAAAGCCTTATATAAAACAAGTTCAAAAGGTGAAATATTATTCGATTACTCTTGAGAGCACTCCCCATGCTAGTAAAAAGTTGAACAAATGACTTTTGTAGTAAAATACGTTTCTATTGATCGATTGAAATCAGGTTGTGAATGTAAAATTAATGAATATATCTTAGGTTTTTTCATCTACTGGTAAGGAATATTCTAAAGTTTTATGAGAAGAGTTAGGGAAAAATTGATTGAAAGTAGAAAATGTGAGGGAGCAAGGTTACGACAGAAGTTCAAATATTAGAGGAAACAAATCTAGAATTATAACTTTTAAATAATAGTGCGTTTTACTTACCTTGCAGCAGTCATTCTATAAATTTAGTAATTAATGATATGGCAAAGTCTCATTAGAAAACAGAAAACTTTTTTGATACGGTTCAAAAGCTATATATATATATATCATCGACTTTTCGTGATTCCTATTAACCGAACATTTACTCTTACATCAAAACAACATGTCGAGAAAGTCGTAAAGATTCTCTAAATTTTTTTATTTTTTTCGAATAGGAAATATTCATGCTGCCTTATTAAGTATTTACGAAATTGTCGAAATAGATAATGTGATCCTAAATAACGCCAGTGACTTATTTATCACAATAAAACTTAAGTTTTTATGACCAATCACCATTAGGTATAAAATTTTAAATCTAATTAATTTGATAAGTAAGGTACTTTAATACAAAGATTACAATTTATCTCCTGCCACTGATTTATTAAATAGCTCATTAATTTTTTTTAAAGAATTAAGAGGGCATGAACAACTTTATCTTAGAAGTTGAAAATTTAGCCAGAGAAATCGACACAGAAAGAAAAAAAAATTGAAATTGGCTACACCCCACTTTCGTGTTCGGACTACAAAGCGAATTTTTTTCAGATGAAAGTTTAGACGAATCGATACAAGATCCAAAACAAAAATACAATTTTCTTAAAACTGTAAATCAGGCGATTAGTGCATTGGAGCTGAGATTCCTCTTGTTGAATAGTCATAAAGATATTTTTGAATGTTTACAAACTTACAGATATGTGTAAATAGGAAAAACTGGAACATTGTAAAGATCTCGAAAGCATCTTGATAGGTGGTGATTTTTCCTGTCGTAATAGTAGCTGAGGTAGCCTAGTAGTCATAGTCGGGGCTAGCAAGCGGCGGTTTTCGTCGAGTCGTGGGTTCGAGCCTTGATGCCGCTGAAACCCGACACTATATTAATGCACTTACAATTTGATCTAGGCCACAAGTGCTACTAATGGAGTGGTGTGGAAGTTAGGAGAAAAATGTGTCATCCTGAGCCTTGTGTTGCTTCTGGTGCGACATAATAAAACCAATCAATCAATCCGATTTTAAAAATTGTCGAAATAGATCTTATTTCTTCACGTTTTAACAAAGAAAGTCCAGTTGATTTTTTAAAATTCATTACTTCCTTAAAAATTGGGCCAAATTCGAGCATCGCCTAAAGAATTTTGCTAATACTGTCCGTAACTGTTGCTACCGACAGAAGAAATTATTCTAAATTAAAAATAACCATAAATTAATTGTTATGCGAATAGAATAACAAATTAAATTTTAAAGAAGTTTTTCACAATTTTGCAGAAAAGAAATTTTGAAAGATTTTATTTAAATTTAGAATTTCTACATTATTGTACTAATTTTGTTTGCTTCAAAAGTAAACTTAAATTATCTCTGAAAATAGTATGCACTAGTTTTAGTTTATAAATTCGTTGTCATTAGCTCGTTAAAAACGTAAATTTTATTTTCCAGTAAAGCAACATTACTTAAATATATATAATATTGTGTATATAATATAGTCTAAGGCTATTTATAATCTATATAATATAATAATATCGTCTTGATTCAATAAGTCTTTCCCCTCTTTCAGACAAACATCGTTCTTTTATAATTCTGCTTTCATTTTTTTCGAAAAAATTTAAAAGTTTGTTTAAAGCTAGGAGGTGGTATTTTTTGTTTTCCCTACTGCGCAAAAATGCCAGGACGGCTTTGACTGTCAATCACCTGATAGCAGGTCAGATTTCAGTGATATGCCCTTGGTTCAAAATTATGCTTTGAGGATCTGAAAGTAGCTCCAAGATCACATGAGAATAATAAACAAAAAATGTAAAAATCACATTCATGTGCTAAAACTATAAAATTATTTTCTATTTAAATATGATATCGAAGCGGGTGATTCAAAAATATCTGTTTTTGATGACAGATGGCGATGCTAAGCGAGTTGATATTACCACTGTGTACTTTCTGCTGTAAAATGGTGCCAACACAAATCTGCCATTGATTCTTTTATTTGGTAGTCATTTGCAACCAAATAACGCCGTGCTAGCTGTTGTGATGAGTTGTCACAGTCGATGAGTCATGAATTCATCATTATACACTGAAAATCAACCAACAATCAAAACAATGCATTTCTTTTCGTGAATCTGCCCCAAAGAAAGCAAACACAGTCTCAACGGCTGAAAAAGTTACTGCGTCTAACATTGGCGTTGTTAAGGGTTTGGGGGCGGGGGTGCATTTTTCAAGAACTTTTTGGAGAAAAGATAATGGAACATTGAGTAATACTTTAATTAGTTATCCCATTTCTCATTCCTAGCACGCCCTCAAAAATCAAGAATTTTTCGACCATTTTGAAATAAGTATCCAAAACAAGTCTAAAATTTCAAGAAACAGAAAAATATTCTTAACGTTATTCTTATATCTTGAAAAGGTATTGATATATTCACTAGTCTTTATAGAAATAAATTTTAAAATTTTATCTTATGGCATGTTTTCCGTTCTGCAAATCATATGAAGGTGAATCATTTGACTGCTTCTGTTTAAAAAAACGATAGCCGATTTAATCTAGCGATCATTTGGTAGTGCTTGATGATAAAAAAATGTTTTCGTGATCATATTCGTTACTATTATACCCGAATTTTTAATACGAAGATTAGGCCATTTGTATGAATATGTTGAAAATATTGAAAATCACAATTATAATTTGAATTTTAACCAAAATGGAAAAATTAGGAAGTTTGAAATATCTTCTCATAATAAAATGCGTCTTGAAGAAAGGAATATTTGTTCACTACAAATATTTAAAGAATTATTTAAACTGAATAAATAAATACAAATTAAAACATCGCATTAGTTTCAAATGACAATTATCTGAAATAGAATGTTACCACTGGTAAAGGTTCAAAAAAAAATAATTTCCAACCAAAATACACTCAGAACTTGTGTGTAAAATATTAAAAAATTAAATAAAATCAATTCCGTCCCCCCTTTTATAACAGTATAATGCTTTGGAAGAAGAAAAAACATTATTAGTTTTTTTTTTTTTTCATTACCTAATTATGAACACTTTTAATCATGATTTATTTTTAAACAAATACAAGTTGAAGTCAAACATTTATAAGAAAATACTTTTAAATTTATGGGTTTTCAAATCACATTTCAAATTGTGTTATTAATGAGTGATTATTCACTCGAAGGTTATTATTCAGAAGAAAAAAAAATTACATTTTTAAAATTTCCATTTTAGTAATTTTTATGCTAACAATTAAAATTCGAAAATAATCATTTTTTTTTTTTACTCTCATAGTTATTTCTGATACATAATTTAAAAAAAAAAAAACGAATATTTTACAAGAATAGTCCGTTTTTCAAATCCCTATCAATATCCTGAAATATTTCCACCCTCCTTATTTAAAAAAAATTGTATATTAAAATTTCTATTGTTTGTTGTCATAATACATATTGACCAAATGATATATAAGTCATCGGTTGAAAATAAAAGACAAGGAATCCTACACATTTATCCTGATACAACATTCGGTTGCATCAGGATAAATCCCCCCCTCCCAACCACAATACAACTATGTTACTGCCAGTCCCCCTTTTGCAGCCAAAACATCTGTTTACGGTCTGCATTCTTGACCTTGAGAGTAACCCTACAATTCTCCGTCTTCACCTTGACCTGTTTCCATGCTACTCTTCCTAAAATTTCATTCACATACGAGACAGCTTCACATTGCTAAATCATGGCGCCATCTACCGGAAAGATGTAAACAATACTTCTAAGTCACATTTTTTTGTTGCTATTTTCTAATTGTTCATTTGCATTTATGCATTCATTAATTGATTCTAAAATAATTAAAGCTAAAAACAAATAATATTAATAAAAAATTAGTAATCAATTCTAAAAATCTCACAGATATTAAGAAGTAACAGCTTTTGGAAGAAAAATGTGTATGTTATTGCCAGGTAAAATTTCTAATGATAAGAAATATTTAGATAAATACAATAATACATGAAAAAGAACACTAATTAATAAGCCAAGCAAACGTTTTCTCAAAAGTCCATTAAAATTGATACCTTACGTTCTTGATAAAAAGAACGTTTTAAAATCAAAAATGATTTTAAAAACTTATTCGAAACTTAAGGTTTTGCAATCGTTTCTTTATTAAGAATCTCAAAATAATTTTTTAAAAAAACCTATATATATATATATATATATATATATATATATATATATATATATATATATATATATATTTATATAATAATTTAAAATATTTAAAAAGACAAAAATCCAGAAAGAAATGTAACAATGAAAGAAAAATAAATGAAAATATGGAACCCAGCAAGTCAAAAAGCAATATCGGGCTGAGGACCGATTATATATATATATATATATCGATAGATGAAATAAGAAATAGAAAAAATAGTTAATAGAAAAAAATAACTTTTAAAAACTTATAATAATATTAACTTTACGCAACTATATGTGAACTCAAACATAAATAAAAGTGAAACATCTTGATATGCCAGTCATTATTTTCAAAATGCAACAAATATTAAATCTTCAGCTATTGTCAAAGAAAAGGAACCGAATTCGAAACAAATTTTTAGAGAGAAAAATATTGAAATATTTATTCTAATGCTCATTCTCCATCTATCATACTGTTTTTAAGTTCTAAATATTTCTATTTAAATCTTTGCACTATTAGTCGAACATTAAAAAAAAAAAATACTCTAATGTTCGTAGAAATCCACATAAATCAGTTTATCACAATTAGGGACGTCTTAACCTTTTGAGGATGACTGCCCGATCTGAAGGCCAAAAGGAACATATCCTTAAAAGACGAATGTGGCCAGTATAGCGGCCAAGCATTAGCATGAGTCCTATTACAGCCCCGTAACATCATTTGCTTGACCGGTTTCTTTTGTATTCAGAAGGAAGGGGAATAGAGTTCCCTCTTTCACACTTATCTGGAAATCCCTCTTTTCCCCCTTATGGTCAAATTCTCACTAGCGGGGATTGTTTTCAAAATGTCCCGCACTAATTAAAATTGTTATAGTAGATTACATATTTCCCAAATCTGTTCCTTTGGTTTCAATTAGATAATTTTTATAATTTTGATTTGATTTTTTATTCGATTTTTTTTTTATTTATTATATTCGTATGCATAAAAACTATAAAAAAAATCTGTAAAATCATTACACTAATACACCTTTTTACCTTTTTTAAATAATTTTGCTTATAATATATAACTTTATTCTCTTTTTGTATTAAATAAATTCTGTAACCTCAATTTTTATTGCTTAAAAATTTCTAATCTAGAATAAAATTTATTTTTTTGTTAAAATATGGAATTATTGGATTAATATGTTGAACATAAACAATATTTAATTACTTGGAAAGAAATTTTAATTTCTATTATGTGTTCCACTTTACTTTATTATTCAAATAATAATATATAGTTATTAGTATTACTGAGAAATATATTTTACATAAAAATTTTATTTTCAAAGTTTATTCAAAAAAGTGTTATAACTTTAACTGGTGATTTTTTTTTTATGATTTTTAGTTTATTTTTTTCATACTAAAAATATAATTACATATTTTTTTAATAAATGTTTTTTTTTTTTTTTTTTTTTTACTAATACACGTATAGCTATGCATTTGCCAGATTTAAAAATACCTCAGTTCTACATTTTTATTAATTTTTATCCCTGTAAAACTACTTAAAAATATTTTAGTGGAGAATTTGAAGTAATTTTTGCATTCAGTTTTTGATGAAAATTTGTGCATAATTACACATTGTATTGCTGTACAGAAATGTATTTTTACTGTTATCTTACGTTATGCTTAATTGAAAACAATTTTTAAAATTTTATATCGAAACATCAAAAAAAAAAAAAAAATTAATCGTGTATAAACAACAAAAAACGAAAAAGAAAAGATATTTACAACAAAAAAAAAATTACAGAAATATTTGTTATAGATTTTTAAAACTACCTATTTTAGTCTTTCAAATTTATGAAATGCAAGAAACTAACTTCGACATTTTTTACTATGACAATTGATGTATAAAAGTTGAGTCTTCGAAACAAAAAAAAACACAAACTATTAATTCCGATATTTTTTTCTTTCAAATTTGTAGAAAACGAATATTACTAGTTCTTCAGCATAAGAAAAATGCCCCGATTTACACAAAAACCTTAGAAGCAAGAATGAAATTTTTGCTTTTGTTATATATTATACTTTAAAAGTCCTACAGTGTTAGATTTCCTGATTTTTCGAAACTTAAAAGAAGTTTTTCTTAAAAAAAATTATAGTAAGTTTCTTTTATAATAATAATTACGAAAAAGTTTGCAAAATGCTCTAAAATCTATCTGAAAAATAAATATAATCAGAACATAGTCTAACAGATAGTTATATTGAAATAAAAAAAAATATGCTCGTTTTCCTTTTTTTTTTTTTTCCGCCTATTTATTCAGGAGTCACACTTTTTATGTACGGTAGTACAAAGAAAGGAATGTTCGGGTGCGTTCTAAGGCACCCGAACGTTTGAAACTCTGAATAAAGAATCAGATGGCTCTTGTAAATGAGCATCAAAAGCAAGTTGTAAAAGCTTTTATATCGACCAAGAATGCTTCTCCCTCTTGATTATTGTTGATTCTTTCAGGTTTTGGTCATTATTGATTATCATATGCCTTTTGGGTGCAACAAAACCTAGAAATGCACATCTGTCTCCTTGTAAATCTTCAAGGTTGCTTTCAAGTAACCAGAAAACTATTCTTCCGTGGTTCTTCCTCTTACTGCCGTAATAAAGCTTTAGAAAGTGCATTTTCTTTTCTATTAAACTGTCGGACGTAGGATAAATAGAAACTATGCCGACCAACTTAAAAGAAGGCCCTCTTCTATTTTGCAAACGTTATCAGGGGAATGAAAATAACCGTTCGGAGAACTAATATTGTGTTAGATTTTGAGAGAGAAGGTAAAAAGGATCCAGTCACTTAGGGGACTGTCAAACGATGCGCGCGCGGGAGGGGGGGGGAGTTAAAAAAGCGATATTTGAAGCTAAAGTCTTCCTTCGTTTTGAAGAAAGTAAAGAAAAATTGTTGCCGGTTATCTGTAACCCGACTGAGAAGTCTTTGGGTTGAGAAGGAAAGGTTTTTGTAATTATTTTGAATGTTGATCGAAAGAATTGGCTTCGTAGAAATGTATTGGCTCTATCTTATGCACAAAATCACACACAAAAATCAGTTCATTATCGCACAAAAATCAGAACAGTAATCTTAGAATTAAAGCAATGTTATACAATTCTTTTGAAATTTTAAATAAAAAGTAAAAATTATCCAAAGGCTAAGAATATAACTTTTTTGTACGAAAGGTGGAAAAAAAAATAAGAAGCCCTATTATGTTGTCATTACTCCCAAAAGAAACAATTAAGTACAAATAAGAATAATATATTCCTTTTATATAAACAAGTTTATCGAGATATATGAAGCTCCTCGGCAACTTAAAAATGTTTGTAGTCATAATATTTTGACTTCGATATCAGCTTATTGTTTGCATCTTACTATCAAGTATTCTAAAAATTCAAAGCATTTCTTCTTTTTCACTAATGAAAACATTTTATAACTGTTGGAAAAAATATAATTTTAAATTTCTTATGTGTATTTAAAGAATTTATTTTTAGGAACACGTAGGTAAATTGATAAATTATCAATACTTCATTTACAAGTAACGTAAGGGACAAAGTAATAAGACGGATCTCGTAATTTAAATGACGATCAAGTAACGAGAACGATAGCCGAGCTAGAAAGCCCACTTCTAATTTCCACACCACGGCAAAGTAAGAATTTTTATTTAATGCGTATCAGCTCTGCTACACGATGGAACCCTTAATCGTGACCATTTTTCAATAAAAACATGTGGAGAATACAATGTGGCATTATTTAACAAGTGTCAACATTTATAACCTTAGGATATTCACATTTTATAGCATAATGCGAAACACCTATCTGCTATTCATCTTATTTATTTGCCGCAGTTTATGTTTTATCATAAATTTCAACATATATAGGAAGAATTAGATCAAAGAAAAATAAAATTTTAATTTTTGAAAAATGCTTGCTAATAAAATTTAGATTTAATCTTAGGATTCATTGATTCATCTTGGATTCAGAACAAAAAAAAAAAAAAAAATAACTATTACGAATCAAAAGACAAAAAAGTATCCTTTACGAAGGAGTATCAAAGTGTTCACAAGCTTGTAAGACAACGCAGTGTTAGGTTAACTTTCCTTAAAGGAAATAATTGTGAACCGACACAACGTTTGAAAACAGCCACAGCCAAAAATTTAAAATAGAAACCTTTTTACCAATAATCGACTGTCTAATTTGCAAAATACAAAAGAGTAGTAAAAAATACGAGGAGCTTTTTGAAATGTTTGTATTTTTTGAAAATATTTCTAATTTGGATGAGACAGAAATTAAAATAGCATGCGAGAAAATATCAAAATGTTACGATAAAGACATTAATGGAAAGAAACTGAACGGGGAATGTGAACATTTCAAGTCGTATATGATCATTGATGTCGAAAAACTGAAGAAAAAGTAAAGAGAAAAAAATGGAAAAAAGAAAGATGTACATATATATACACCAAATTAAATTAAAGGGCTGCAGGAAAAACCTATTTTTTCATAAGGGCCCAGGGCCTCAAAAAGTCTTAAGACGTCCCTGATCATAGTGTGTTTTAAATTTTCAGATATCCTATATATATGATTCTTTTTTCCCCCTTTTTCTTTTAAAGAAGAAATGAAAAGTAATTATCGTAGATACTTGCAAGGTGTAACACATATATATCTGTGTATCATATGTTTTAAAATTTTGATATGTTCTACAAACACTTTTCTTTTTAAATCATCACTTGTTAAGATAAGAACTGAAAAGTATTCTGGCATAGATCGATATTCAGTAGAAACTCGCATAATAAAACTCGCACACATATATCCGTTTATCGGAATATGTTTTAAAATTTTGAGATATTCTACGGTATATATTTTTTTTTAATTCTTATTCATTCAGAACAAAAATTGAAAAATATTCTTATATTCGTAGAAACTCGCTTGATGTAACACATATATCTGCTTGTCACAGCATGTTTTAAATTTTCGAAGTATTCTTTAAGCATGAATTTGTCTTTCTTTTTAAATCTTAATGCGTTTAGTCGAAAACATGGAGACGATGCATGGCACTTATTTCATTCACAAAAGTAAATGGATTTATTCAAACAAAAATGGATAGCAAATTAAAATATGCTGTTTTTTATCCGACAGTAAAATCAAAATATTATAGTAATGTTTGAATATTTTGCTGTTGAAAAAGGAAGACAAAACAAACAAAAACCTTTCCCATATTAGGAATTATTTTTTAGCATCAGGAAAGGACAATCTTGACCTAAGTTTGCATTCGATTCATTACAAATGAATAATAATAAAAATAAAAAAAGAAATTGAAAGAATAAACTTTTCGCGAAGTAGATACTAAATAAGAAAAAATATATATGATAAAAACTTACTTTCAGACGATTCGTTGATCGAGTGATCCATAATAAGCTCAAATAATTCTACAAGTTGTACGTGTTAAGTTCTCGCTACCAAAGTTAAAACTGAATTTTCGAACAGATGCCCAACTTTGACTTTAGTGTCCTTTGGCTACAGCAAAACAGGGAAATCCACTATCTGTTGGGGTCCCTACCTCCTTTGAGAATGACCTTGGTAAAAAGAGGGTATGGTCATTTCATGCAAAGACTCGAAATGGAGATGATGTCTATTGTAGGCAGTAATGGCAAATCCTCACCATTTTCTGAATAGAAGAAAATAAATTGTAATTGATTTTGGAACACAGCTTACTTTTACATATTATGATGACCACAGGAATATGACATAATTCCTTCCTTCTGAATATTAAAGCTTTGTATGTGAGACCTGATCAAGGCTTTCATTTGGAACCGTATACGTGATAATTAATAGATATTTTCTTTATTTTTTCAAAAAAAAAAAAAAAAAAACTAACATTATCAACTTTGGAATCAACTGTAACACAGTTTTTCTCAAGGCGGCTGACTACATTCGATACTTTTTGCAAGTATACTCTACACACACACACACATATCACATTAAAGGAGAGTAAAAATTTTCCATTGCATATTTAAATTTTTGTTCAACTTTATAAGTTACTGGAAGTTCATGAAGAATTATCTGTTTTTTTTATTTCAATTTTTCTTACGAATTTTTGCTGAGGCTACACGAATAAATATATACAGACTTTATCTGCAATTTTCCAAGTTTCATGTCAATGCTATGCAATTATATATTGTGTTAATACAATCGTAGTAAAACGATATTGTTGACACGAATTAATCGTATATAAATTAAAAACCTTGATTTACAAATAATTAATTTATATATATCTTTAAATTAAATACATGTAGAAAACTTAAAGCTAATTTAATTGATAACTACATAACAAATAAAATGTAATTGTTATCCGAATTATTCTACACACATTGAAGTGCTGAATCTTGAATTGAAGTGCTACGTATATTTAATATATTGATGTGAATAATGTGAATTATTCGTATATGAAAGAACTTTTCTTTAAATGTAAAAAATTTTATTTTGCAATTTTTTTTATACATTAATATTCTTGGTTAAAAATAATTTTCTGGCTTGCCCTGCCGTGAACCTTTTAAAGAACAATTTAAGAAGCTAGAATAAAATTAATATTTTTGTTACATTTGAAAACCTGTGTATGTGTTTTTTTTTTTTTTTTTTTTTTTTGCGAATGCAATAACATTATTATTTTTTTTAAATTGTCGAATGGGATTTAAAACAAAGATAAGAGATTTTGATCAGCTTTTGGTGAGAGTCTTGAACAAAATGTTAAAAAATTATTGAGAAAATACGACGATTATTCGTTATTTTTTTTTATTATTCGTGTGATCGATCTTCGGATGAAAAAAACCAAAATAAAAACTAATATATATTTAATAATTCAAAGTATATTTACCGTTTCATTCTATAAATGAGTTTCAAGCAATTAATTGCGTTTTAGAATTAGTAATATGAAACGAAAATCTTTTATGTTTGGCAAATTCAGATGAAAACTTTTTTTTTAATTCTAAGGTACTCTATCTAATAGAGTTTCATTACTTCAGTTTTCTTCAGAACTTTCTTTTTTCCTTAATTGAATAAATATTAAAAATCGTCAAATAATCATTCTGCATTAATTTCCAAATTGAGAAGTAAGATTTTAAACTGATTTCACAAAGAAATTCAAGGCTCAGATGGGTCAAAGTAAAATTCTGGTTTTAACTTCAAAAATATCACTAATTCTAATCTCAAATATCACGCTTTTAAAATATCAGGTGGTTTTTTTTTTTTTTACATAATTCCTCATTTTCTGGGGTATGACCTAGTCTCCTTTTCAGTAAATCAAGAATTTTATATTTTGTAACTGAATAACTTCCTTTTTTTACTTTTTATTTCAATCATCTAAATTGATTACAAAAAAGCTCAAGGATACTAATTTCTTTTTGCTTTTAACGGTAAATCTGAAATAAAATATTATTAATAAATAAATTATAAAAACTGTGATATGCGGAATAATTCAGAGGAATTTTACTTTTATAGGAATTTTCGAAAGAAAGACAGTTGTACTTCTAGAAAGAAAAAAAAGATGGTTGTATTTTTAAAGAAACAATAATAAAAGCAATTTGAATGTAGTTTATAAATTCATATTATTGGATAATTTATAACGATAAGCTTAATAATATAATGTACTAATATATACGATATTCTCACCCTACATGACATTAATTTACTTTTAGTTGATATTTATCTGCTTCGTTTATTATAAAGAAAATTTTGAGATTTGAAACTTTTCATTAAAGTTTGCAAAATATAGTTAGTAGAACCTTGTTAATACACCTTAATAATATTTTTTCTTAGCAATATGATATTTTAATTTAATTTGACTTTTATCTATTTCATTATTGAATTTTAAAAGAAAAATAATAAAAAGGGGTACCGCAATATTAGCAATCACTGAGCCAAACTATAATAACACAGAGCTTTCGAAATGAAGCCTGTTGTTGACAATAGATCAGAATGTACAAGTAATGATTTATATATTTTCTTTTCACAATAACAACAGTTACATTTCTTTTAAAGTGTAAATTTTTTAAATAATTAATCGTTTGCTTTAATTTTAGTATCTGAACCGAATATTCTCGTCCATTGTCATAATTTATCGTTTGTTTATTATAACTTTAATTTACTTTAATAAATTCAACGTTAATAAATTTAATACATTAAAGTTTACTTTAATATTTAATTTAATAAATTGATTTTCAATGCATAGTCGTTTGCTTTTATTCCTTTTACTGTTTACAGTTAGCATTGTTTTAATACTTCGGAAACTTGTTTGTGTGTTTTGAGAGTTACGACAAAAAGACGTTGGAATAAATAACAAAATGAAATTGGTGAAAAAAGTAAGTTAATTATTCAAAACATTTTTTTTACGGTAAAGGGTATTACCAGATTTATAAAGCTAACAAAAAACTTTTTAGTTTTCAATGTCTGTGTAAGATCTCGGATTTCTTCAGAATTGAGTGTTATTTGATGCAATTGTTTCTTGAGTAAAATTAGTAATTTTAAAATCAAAATACATTGGGTCTGGTACTCTAATCCTTGTCGTAATCAAAATATTTAATGTGAAGATAGGCCTTCAAGTTTGATTTTTAATAACAATTAAAATCAAGTTAATAATTCTACATAAAAATTAAAGATATAATGTTGTTACTAATTAATAACATTTTATTTCATTAATTTACGTGATGTAATGTGATATATACGTAATGTGTAATTAGATTAAAAATAAACTAATTTTAAACATTTTGCTTTAATAATATTACAAGGTTATTTTACATTAAAATTACATATTTAAAATAATACCGTAACATGTAATTAAAAAATTTCATGTGTTAAATAAATATTCATTCTTTGATAGAAAATACATGCAATATAATGAAGAAACTGCATGTCTAGAATTTCGAGTCATTTTATTAGGAGGAAAATATGCCTAGGAAAATTGTAGCTCTTGTAAATATTGATCAAAAAAAATTTCTAAATTATTCGACATGGCATGGAATTTTTAATGGACACCAATTTCTTAGACAATTAATTTTGATTTTTTTTTCCGAGTCAGATGACTCATTGTACATAGAGTTCAAATTCCCCCAAATATTTCGACTTACCATGCGTTAAAAGTTATTGAATAGGAAGGATGGAATTATTTGTCGATTCTTGAAATACGAGTATTTTGCTAGGATTCAATTCATTTTGTAAGTGATTTATTGCAGTATGCCTCTCCTCTCTCCTCATAGTTTTGAGAATTCAAAGGGCATATAAAGGTCGTCTTCTTGTCTACTATTCAAGGACGAATTCGTTTTCGATTTAAGGCTCCCGTCTACTCGCCAGTTTGTTTTCCTGGATGTAATGTTAATCCCATGGAATTTCGACTTTAATTCTCACATCTTTACTCTTTCAATGCAATAAAGTGCTTCTGAAAGAGTAAAAAAATAATGAATGCTTCTGCGGAATTAAATTTTTCCTCCAATTTTTGAAAATATTTTTACCCTTATTTTAATGAGTCGTTTGTGAGTTTTCCGGTCTTTAAAAAATATTTTTAAACCGGAGAAAAAGAGCAATTCCGCAGAAGCATTCATCATTCTTTGCTGTTTCAGATTCACTTTATTGCATTCAAATAGATCAAATAGTAAAGATTTGAGGACGGTAATCGAAATTTCATAGGATTAATATTACGTCCACGAAATCTAAAATGGACGGCAGACGGGAGCCTTAACTGTGAAGGATGCAACTATAAAACATAAAATTACAAAGATAATAATAAGTATGGAACATATGGATCTTTTTGGAAATAGCTCACATTTTTGCCTAGATTGCGGAATGAACATTGAATAAAATATACTGAATATACGTGTGTTCTGAAAATATGTTGAATAATATATACTGAATAAAAAATATAAAACTATAATTCCCAAGTGACGTAATGAAGGAAGGCCGAATGGGGCGTACTGCCCCAGGCCTTTGATAGAGAAGGGAGACTCCGAAAAATTTTAAGCTGACATCCGAAGTTGATTTCAAGCCTCATGAAAACTTTTGACAAAATAAAAAAAAAATGAAATCTTACCAGAAATATATATTAAACGCTGATACTCGCTCGCTAAGATACTCGTTCTCGGACGGACCTCGTAATTTTGAGCCTCGGTCAAGTGACGAGGACGATACCTGAGCTGGCACCCTTTTTTTAACTTCCACACCCCTGCCCTATTAAATTTTTAAAAAAAAAAAAAAAATTGAATTTTTTCGAAATGAGAAAATTATTTTTCAAAAACTAATTAATTATCTTGACTAAGTTGATTAATTAATCTATTAACATCATAATGTAATTCCCTTTGAAATAATAACAGTGATATAAACTTCTAGGTGTGATACAAATTGGAAATGTTATTAAAAGTGTGTCATTTTATTGTTTTTATTTTGATGACTACATTATAATTATCCAATACTGTATTTCTTGAATCGGCTCGCAGTAGAAACCTGTTACACCTTTTGAGAACAGGGAATTAATTGTTCTTTGAGCGTAAGAAAATAAATTTATGTAATAGAGCTCTTTAGAACCATTAGAGGAGACAACCAGACGCAGGAGCAGAAAGAAGCTACTATAGGTTAAGGAGTTAAGACATGAGGGGATTTATATACAGCAGCAATCTAATTTTACCTGGCTGATTGATCGTTATTAATCCGGCACTTTGAAGCAATACAAGGGTTATTGGCGACAGGGCATCGTAATTTTGATCCTCGGTCAAATGATGAAAGCGACACATGAGCAGACACATCTTCTCCTAACATCCACACAATCTCAACGTGAGAACTTGGAGCCCAGATGCATTGAATATGAATTTAAAGTATTTAAAAGTCGTCTTTCATGACTTAAATCATTATTTTTATTGGTGTTTTAAATTTTGTCAATTAAAACAAGGGAGTTTTTTTTTTTCTTCCTGATATGGGTGAATTTAGACCTTAGAATCTGTGGTGACACACCTGGTTTGAGATCAGTCATAGAACATGACGGGGGTGGAAAGGAGTGTGCTAGTATTTTGAATGGCGCAAAATCTAGATGTGCCAAACAAGGCAAAGCTGTTTTCTAAGCTTGGCGAGAAGAATCGATAGGGTATCCCGACGGAGTGTTACCCATGTTTACCAAAGACAGTTAACTCCATGAAAAAGATCACTAAGGTGCCTCGGGGTCATGATGCCTGATCCTACCAAAAGAAGGCAAGTCAATGAGGTCTTCCAGCCTGAGGGACCCGTCCCCTGATATAATACTCAGGGGCAGGGATCCCGGCTATACCCCCAGACACTGGGTAACTTTTAGTCGCCTCTCACGACATGCACGAGCTACGTTGGGATAATTCTTTCACACCCGAGTGCTAGCATAGAAAGGATTTCAGTCGCTTCAATAGAATTAAATTTATTAGATAAATTCATTACTATACTGGCATTGCATTTCTTCCAATGTTCATGGATCATTTTTTTAGGGACCGAATTTTTGTGCTTGTTTTTCACTTCATAAAAATTGTTACCGTTGTCATGTTGCTGTTGAGGTATTACTGATGGAGTAGTGCATTCTAAAATTAAATTATTAGGAAGCACATTACTATTTGGAATTATATTAGGTAGTACGGGAGTGGAAGGGATGTTGTGCATTTTTTTAAAACTCTAACATTGCTCCGTATGATTCCCGAGTATAAAATTCTATACATCGCATTCTTCAGATCTCCGATGCATAAGTAAGACAACTGAATTTTAATTTAAAAATTACAGGGGAATTGTTTCATTAAATGAGTAATTATAATAACTACAACCGACATAATTTTAATAAAGCAATAAATAACTTAAATAGAGAAAATTTTTATATTTAACTTAAAAAGTTTTTTTTCTCCCCCCCCCCCCCCATTTTAGGAGCGAAACACTGAGAAACTTTTCGGATAGTGAACAGAGTTCAGAATATCTCAATCGAAACTTTCAGGATGGTGAATGAACAGAATTCACAGCATCCAAATCCTTTAGAAATGGTTTTAATCGAATAAGGAAAAAAATTAATTCAAAAAGTAAAAAATAAAATTTCAATGACGTGGCCGCGGTAGCCAGTAGTCATAATCGAGGACTCGCGACGCGAAGTTTTCGTCGTGCCCTGATGCCACTAAAAACCCTCCGTGTAGTGAGACTGACGCACGTTAAATCTGATCGAGGTCCCAAGTCCTCCTTTTGCGTGATGTAGAAGTTCGGATGGGGAGATGCCAACTTCGGTGCCATCCTCGTTACTTGGCCGAGGTCCGTCGCTAATATCCTCGGGTTGTTTTACATTAAAACAACCAAAATCACAGAATTTCATTGACAAATTCATCTTTTAACTGATACATCACATACTGCTGATTTATAAATAAATCATGGTTACGGGCACCAGATTAAATAAATTCTTATTTATTTCATTTAATGGAAGTTTTTTGACATTTAGGTCCCTTTTTATTAATTTTTGGTGTATTTTTTCAAACTTTATCGACTTTATTTTTTTCGAATTTTGATTATTTTTGCAATTTTAGATTCTTCGAAATATTGAATCACGGACATAACAGTAAATTGTAATTCAGCTTTCTTCTTGTCCAGCATCCACATTTGAGAATCAACGCGTAAGACTTCGTAAATATCTAAAAAAAAATATCCAATCAATTATTAAATGTGTACTTAAATCATTGAAACAGAAGTTTCACAAAAAAGGAAAGGGGAAGACTTTTTATTATTTAAAGCCCTTTTTATCCACTATATTTCTATCTGGAGTTAAAATTGGAGAAAAAATTAACATAATTAGGAAACTACAGGAAGGGAGGAATGAATATTCATGTCTAGATGCCAGAGAAATAGAGTATGAAATATATTTACTCCACACATTAAATTTTCATCGTAAAAAGTTTAGGAAATGAGCAATTAGTTTTCTAATCTACAGTACAGTTGCCAGAAAATATTTGCTTCTATAGATTTCATTATATTCCTTTAAATGTGTATATACTAATGCATTTTTTACAACGTTTTTCTGAATTTCACTTGGTGTGTGTGTGTGAGTGTCATCAAATTTTCGATCGTTAATTTAACCAACTTCCCATCAAGCTAGAGCTTTGAAATTTTGGAAATCGTTCGTACTCGCCTAACAATGCAATATTTAGACGTTTGCGAGAAGTTTTAACTAATATTTCAATAATTTTAATAAGTCAAAATATTCTTTCTTTTCGGCGCTTTTAGGATAGAGGAAAAAATTTCTTTCCCCCTCTGGGAACACCGGGCACTCCCCACACCACATGAGGCCTCGTAAAACTATTGTACTCACAAAGGGGAGATACTATCTCCCCTTTACTATCTCCGAGATAGTAAGGGTTGCTGACTTTTAGACAGTAATCATTCGCAAGAAAGAAAGTTTCCAATATTTGGCGCCGTGTCTTATCACAATAATTTTTTCTGAATTCTAATTCCCATTCTTTTTTTAATAGAATGACTTACAAACTTTCAAATGCATGTTTTGATTTTATGAGTATTATGAATTTTTTAATACTCTCACAAATGTCTCTTTTTAAATAAATTTTAAAAGTTAAAAATAACTAACAGTTTTAACAAATATTTCAATAATTTTCTCTAATAAACTTTGCCACCATATAAAAACGTTGTTTTTAAAAACGTTGGTTTTTATATCGAATTATTCTGAATTTCACTTGGTGTGTGTGTGTGTGTCATCAAATTTTCGATCGTTAATTTAACCAACTTCCCATCAAGCTAGAGCTTTGAAATTTTGGGAATCATTCGTACTCGCCTAACAATGCAATATTTAGACGTTTGCGACAAGTTTTAACTAATATTTCAATAATTTTAATAAGTCAAAATATTCTTTTCTCTCGGCGCTTTTAGGATTGAGGAAAAAATTTCTTTCCCCCTCTGGGAGCACCGGGCACCCCCCACACCGCATGAGGTATCGTAAACCTTTTGTACTCACAAAGGGGAGATACTATCTCCCCTTTACTATCTCCGAGATATTAAGGGTTGCTGACTTTTAGTCAGTAATCATTCGCAAGAAAGAAAGTTTCCAATATTTGGCACCATGTCTTATCACAATAATTTTTTCTGAATTCTGGTTCCCATTTTTTTTTTTAATAGAATGACTTACAAATTTTCAAATGCATGTTTTGATTTTATGAGTATTATGAATTTTTTAATACACTCACAAATATCTCTTTTTTAGTAAATTTTAAAGTTAAAAATAACCAACAGTTTTAACTAATATTTCAATAATTTTCTTTAATAAACTTTGCCACCATATAAAAACGTTGGTTTTTATATCGAATTATTTTATATGCAGTCGTGGAATTCAATTAGTTCTTATACCGATTCTGTCTAACTAGAACCCAATTTTTTACTGGGTTTGATAAAACGGTTGTTAAAATTGTACATGCATTTAGGGTTGCAAATAACTCTCATGTTGCTTCCAAGTGCAACTTTAATAATCCAGCCTCATAGAATTAATTTGTACGCATTTCTCTTTGTGTGTGTTGGTGTCCTTGTTATGCAAATAGATTAATCGTCGTTGGAGAACTTCCAAACCCACTCAAACAACAACACCATCCTTCAAAAATGGCATTTCAAGAAAATACGCTTCCCTCACAAGAAAGTTTATCCATTCTGGTAGTATATAAAAGGGAGCGATATCTATGCATACTGAACATTTCATAGATCAAAGGCAACACTAATTTTTCCTCCTTGACCAGCCTTCCTAACTGAAATTTGTGTCTTTTAAAATTGAGTTTCTTTAAGGATTCTTCCTTTTTTATTGAATGCATTTGATATTTCTCTCTCAAGAGGAAAAGGGCCAAAAATTCAGTGCTGTGTTTACTGAATTCTGCCTGTCAGGGAGAAAATTTGTTTCTGAAGTGGCCATTTTGATTACATACATTAAAAGAATGATTTATAATGATGTTTTTAAATTCAAATTTTTTGCTAAAAATGATTTTTACTCAATGATGCTTCCTCAGTACTTTTTAAAAAATTGTTTTCATGCACCTTTTAATGTCTTTTATCATTGCTGACTTGATCATTGAAGTCTCATTTTCCCAATTGGAAAGACAAATGATTTTTTTTATTCTTTCAAGAATGTTGCTGCCTATCCGCTATGGAACTTATTTTTATTGTTTCGACTCAATTTTTACAGCACCATCTTTCTTGAAGTTGACTATTTCAAAGACTTGAAAGTTTCTTTTGGGATATCTTCGGAGCTGGAAATTTTTGGTGCTAATATCTCATCTCGAATCCACCTTCTCTTAGTAGTTTTACCAGTCACCTTGAAAACTTTTTTTGCAGCTCAACAAAGAAATTTTTATGTAGTTTCCCGCTGTTATATGATGTTGATGCTCATATGAAGTTACTGCAAAAACCTATTTTTTTAGATTAACACTTCAGAACCTTTTTACAAGTGGAGTTATAGATTGACTCCTGGATTAAGCAAACTCCAAAAATAAGCTTCAATCATGTATAAATCCTGTATTTATTACATTTAAAATGCTAGTTTAAAGCATTATTCTTTTCCTTTATCTGGGTTTTCCGTTCTTCCACTTTTTCATCTTTTTGCTATTTTCTGTCCTCCCTCCCCAATAATTACATTTATTTTTGCTGGGACTATTTCTGGGATGAGTGAGTGAAAGTGAGGTTTATGGCATAAGATCTAAATATGGCTATACTGAGTCAAACAATATGCATCTGTGATCATTTGTATTACAGATACATATTGTTAATTAAATAGAAAAAAATTGCCAAAAATTGGTTTAAAATAGTTTTAATTTTTAATTTAGTTTTTATTAACATCGCACTAGAAGCAACACGAGGGCTATTGGCGACGGACCTCATAATTTTGAACCACGGTCAAGTGACGAGGACGACACCTGAGCTGGCACCCCCTCTCCTAACATCCACACCAAGCCAACGGGAGGATTTGGGCCCCGGCTACACAGCAGGTCTTTGGCGGCCAATAATCGAACCCGCGACTGAACGAAAGCCACCGGCCACGACTTTGACCACTAGGCTACCGCGGCCCCAGGGTTGAAAATAGAGAAGGATAACTTTGGTATCCTGAGAGACTACTATTTACCAAACAGTAAACTCCATAAGAAAGAAAAATATCATTAGGGTACCTTAGGGTCATGATGGCTGTACTGACATATAAAGAAAAGCTTCCGAGAGGTTATTTCTGAGAATGGTTCCCTTCCAGCTAATTTCATTTTCCTCTTTTCTCTTCTTACTCCCTACATGATTGGCTTCAAATTCCTTTATGATTATTTTTATTCTCAGACTTTATGTCTGCAATTCTATTTATCAGGCATATATTTTCTTACATTTCATTTATCACATTTGAAATGTCATATACTTATATTGTTCTTTTATAATTATAATAATTACCGTTACACTCTTAATAAACTTTTAAAAATTCATTAGTTTTAAAAAGTCAAATAATTTTTTTTTCAAAAAGAACATTACTTACAATCCTAGAAATCAAAACATTTGATGAAAACAATGAAATGTAAATAAAAAAAAAAAAAAAAGGACATAGAAAATGATTCTATTTTAAAAATTTATTCAGCAATGTTTTACAAAGGTCAAAAAACATTTTATAAGAGTCTAAAGCACATGCCAATTGCATTTGTATTACCTGTACAATGTTGAGATATTTTGTGAACTAAAAGCCATTTTTGCACTTTAATGTAATTTAATAAAGCAATAAAATACTTAGATAGTTCTGTACCTTAAAATTTTCCGATAACAAAATTCTGACTTTAAATTTCAACAGTACACATAAATGTTTAAAAATCAAAATAAAAAAACATACTTTGACAATTAAAAAATAAAATAAAATATACCTTTTAAGAAATGCAACAAAGTATTCAAATGCAATTTCATTTGTATCATGACATAAATAAAATATAGTAACAACAGCAACATAACATTTCTTTTTTACATTGTGTGCAATTTCATACAACAATAAAATATTTCAAAGCTCTATTAGCAATTTCCCTTCATTATTGAAATGTAGGATAAGTGGGATATTCACGTAAAAAAAAAATCTTAAAATTTTAAATAATAAATAAATATACTTTGATCAATAAAATGCTGAGTAAAATACATTTTCATCATTTTCTTGAAAAAAAAAAAAAAAAAAAAGATATAAATATTTAGATGCAGTTTATGTTTTCACAATGACATAAATAAAATACAATACTAAAACTTCAACAATAAAATATATTAAAAATACAACCACAAATTGAGCTCATTAAGTTAAAAATACTTTCTAACTAATTTTTAAAATAAATAAATAATGCTCTTAAATGCATTGTGTGGGGAAAAAAAAAAAAAAAACATTCCACCGGTACAAAACAAAAATTTCAAATATTTAGTTATAAATTATGTATAAATACATAAGTAGTTGCTTCATATGCTTTTTCATCAAGTATTAAAAGGAAAACAATTTAAAATGCCAATTGTAAGAAATATCAAATATTCATGTATTAAAATTTATGTGCTCTACTATAAGCAGTAAGAAACTTCAATTGTAAAACACCTTTGCTTAAGCTGAAACTTTGTTTGGACATCTGTATCAAAAGAGTATCCACCTAAATTGTAATTTCATATTTTTCCCAATTACCAAACACACAAGAAATTTAAATATAAAAAGTGCATAAACAAATATTAAGTAAGTTTCAGTAGTTTATAAAATTTTACAATAACATATTAAGCATTACTCTCATTCTTCATAGCAGACTTTTAAATATAAATGCCAGAAATGATTTTTTTGTAGTTTTGAATGCAGACTTAAGTATATAACTTCTGATAACTCTGAAGGTGAAAAACAGATAAATATGTAAAAACACACACTTGTATACTTTTTAATATCACATTCTCTAAAATAACAAAGAAACAAAGTAGCAAAACACTTGCAAAGAAATTTTTATAAGCATTTCCTAAGCTTATGAAATGTATTTCACAATTTAGCTGCAGGTAATGATTCTCTGCTATTCAGGTTATTTCTTATAAATGCAGGTAAAAATATTTCTAAAACAAAAAAAAAAAGTATCAGCAATGCAAAGAGGAAAAATGAACAAAATAAAGTTCAGATGTTTTGTATAATATAAATGTATTATACAATTACTTCACAATACATATGTGTATAGAAATGGATATTAACTAAAAATGTATTGATAGAAGACAATAGATATAAAAAAACAGTAAAATGGTTTATTCAATTAAAATAAGAGATGCAACCCTTCAAGTATTCTTGAGAAAATAATCCTCTCAAGTTCTATGATTATTTACCTTTAATTCCCTTACTTTATCAGGATGCCAACAGAATGATATTCAAAACACTAGATTTAACACAAGTTGTTTCAAAAGGTTTTGTTTTGTTCAGCTTAGTTAAAAAAATTAGATGATTTTTTTTTTCTATACTTCAAATAAAAATTTAATACAAGAATATCAAAGTTTCTTTTAGTCAGGGATATAATTCAACATCACATATCATTCAAACGGCAGTGACAAAATACATGATTAGGATCCATGTTAAAGTGAAATTTTATTGATATAAATATAACAGAAATATAATTAAAACGTATTTGTAACTTTCTTAGAAAGACATTTATTTAAGGTGGGTTTTTTAGGAGGATGTATATAAATTAATATATATACAGGGGTACTGTAAAGTTTTTATTACTAATAAATAAAATATCTAAGATAAAATTCATTCTACATATTAATTGATCCTCATGTTCTGAATATTGTATATTATAGCTATTAATGTTGATCTGTTTGGTTTCAGAAAGTTATAGATTGAAGTAACCCACAGTACATTAACTTTTAATTATAACCAAAAATAATCAAGATAGAAACTTAATTTTTATTTATTATACTTAGACTTCTCTACTTAGTCCTTATCCAGGGTTATGCATTTTTTTCAAGTGTTTCTAGACCTTTCGTAGGCTGTCGTAATAACTCAGGAGATTAAATTATCTTCTCCGTATTGTGGGTTACTTCAATCTACGACTTCCTAAAACTTAAATTGAAAATAATAGCTGTAATTTACAAAATTATGTGTATAAAAACCAATTAAAAGGTAGAATAAATTTTACTCCGATGTCTCAGTTTTCCTTAGTAATAATTAAAATTTTCCTTCAGCCCCCCTCATAGATATAATAGAACAATGCTTACATAATAACAAATTTAATTTTATACATATACCTGCAATTTAAAACACAGGTTAGAGAACAATAATAAAACATTGATATACATAGTAATACAGTATAAAATTTAGAACCATGTACAAAATTACCAATCGAAATGTAAATGCGAAATCAAATGACCAAGACACATTTAAGTTCTGAAACATTTCTATGCAGACAGAAATAAGAGCTTGGAGCAGTGTTCTCTGAATAAACATAAGTTTAAAAACAAAACTTTTTAATCCTCTAAAGTATTTTTAGTAATCTTCACAATAAAAAAAAATTCTCATATTTGGATTGTAGCAGTCAATTAGAAGAATATATTTAATGAAGATATACAGACCAAAAAACACATCTATGTTCTCCACCAAATTAATACTTATGCCTAAATATAGGAAGAATAATACATATAAAAAAGACACACAAAAACCCCCCACACCTTATTCTGCATGGTTTATTGAAAACCAAATGAATACAAAATTTATTGAAATGAGATACTCACCCAAGTCTAATAAAACAGTAGTGATGATAGGATGATTAGGAAGCAAAGCAGGGTGACCATTTCTGGGGGGGGAAAAAATCCAAAAGTAAAACAACTAACTTTAAAAAATGTTACATTACTAATACACAAATAAGATATTTCTGAACAAAATCTGCTATTATTAATACGCATAAACACATACAAAAAAAAAAATTTCAGAATTAAAGCTACTTATAATTAACATATATTATATAAATTTATAGGGAAAAAACTCACTTGGTTATTGTTGATAGAGCACCTTGATTGACTAGAAGAATTAAGCAGTTATTCACAATATCTAAAGATAGACATCGGTAATCTGAAAAAGTGTCTTCCAATAACGCAGTTTCGATGTAGCTTTGACAGAGAAGGGACAATTTTTTATAGGTTGGATGAATTTCTTCATTACTTTGGGATAAATATTGACAGATCATCTGTGGAGAAAAAAATAAAGCAAAATTGCTCTGACACAGATATTTTAAAACTGCTCAATCTGAAGAAAATATGTTACCACAAAATTTTTCCCTCATACAAATATTAACTTTATACTTATAAATTAAATCTGAATGCAAAGAAAATGATTGAAGTTCAACTTGACAGATAAAAATAAAATTTCAGCAAGACATTTAAGATGAATCATACTTTTCATTTATACTTTAAAGAATTTTATGTTGTTTTATTAATAAAAATCATTGTTGGCATACTGTCAATACATGTATAAAATTCTGACAACCATGAAAGTTGCTGTAGTTTTAGACAAATTGATACTAACTATTTCCAACCCAACCAAACAAATTTAATCATTTGGAATAATTTTTCTGGAATGATTGAAGGGATTTTACACAAGAGCCAAAAAAAAAAAAAAAAAAAAAAAAAATCATACATATGTACATATTTTCATTATAAAATCATAAGAAAATGTTTCAATTGCTTTTTTTGTATACAATTATAATTGCAGAAAATTTTAAGTGATTGTATAAGAAATCAAAAAATTACCTTTTGTATTTTACATTTAGCAGGTTTCACATAATGGCTCTTGTGTTTGGTACAATATATCCGAAGAGGATTCAGTGCCATAAAAGTAACCAACCAATCCATCACATAATGGCATATTTTATAATGCACATCCCCCCCTCTTTATTATAATGATACACTGATAAAGACTTATTTTTTTAAGAGAAAGTATAAATCAAAAATTTAATATTTATGACATTCTTTAAAAATAGTTTGTTGAATAAGCATGTTCAAAAAAATTTACAAGAATAATTTATTTGACACAAAATACTTACATAATAACTTTCAAGAAATGTTAAAAGCAATGAACTTAAAAATTCTAGTTTATCAATGGCAGATGAGAGTGGTATCAAATTTGGGCTTTCAACAGAAATTATGTTGTCATCTTTCAAAGAACGAAGTGCATGCATGAAATCCTATATATAAGAAATGAAAATAATAAGAAATCATCACAATAACTTAGTGTTTTTTAATCTTTTTTTATATGATTTTACATATTTCCAATTACAGAAATGCAAATTAAAATTTTTTATCCTGTTGTAAATTTATAAGTTATGAGATTTATAGTTAAAATTACAATAGAAAAAATTGATTAGTTTCTTTTAACGTTGTTTGACCTCACTACATAGACATATAAGTAAACCAAGGATAATTATTTTTTAGAAGCAAGTATATATCCAATCAATACAACAATAATTTCAATATATTTAAATAAATATGAACATCAATACAAACAATACTTCATACAAGCCTTCATTTCCATATTGTAAATACATTATGAGAAAAACATTTAATTGAACTTTTGATACACAAGCAAACATATTTAGCTAAAATTAAATTTTAATTATCATTAAAAATATAATTATATTTGATTTAATGTGCAGAAATTTTAAAAAATAAATTTTTAACTAGAATTCTTAAAAATTCCAACCTATTTTTTAAGAGAACCTCACTATGATAATAAAATGACTAAAAACTTTGCTTTCAATCATATTACTGTTACATTAACACAAATACATGCTTTTTTTATAAATGCTTTTGTGATAAACATAAGATAACAACAGCAAGTAAGGAAGATAATGACCACATAAAATGAAAAAAAATGATAAAATAGTGAAGAATACAATGTGTCTGCTTAGAAGTAAGTTTTTTTTTAAATGAAAACAGTAATAAATATTGTGTATCAAAAGACTAGTCTCTCAGTCAATCACAATGAATGAATGGGAAACACTCAAGAATTTTGCTAAAATCGTAATTTATGAAAATGTAAAAAAATGTTCATCAATATTAAAATTGATTGAACAAAGTACCTTTTCATCTGTATCTCTTTCAAACACAAATTCTCTTCGTAGTAATTTTCGTAGTGCCTTATACCGATGAAAAACATCCTCTAAAAGAGTAAACATTGTTTTATCACAATAATTTATAAAAATCTTGTATATTAATGTTAATGCTGTTTTCCTGCCCATTATGCAAAGCAGCAATGTTAAATTGTATCACTTCAAAACAAAAAAAAAAATTTCCTTTACGAACCTTTTTTCATGATTTTTTACCATTAACAGAACACAGAAGCATTGATTTACTTAAAAAGTTTTCCTTTTAAATTCTTTTTCTTGAAATCTACTTATTTTTTTTAAATAATTTTCTTAATAAGGTTGAAAGGATATTTTTGTACACTCAATGGGCTAGATCTGCACATAATTGAAAACAACAAAATGTTGAACAAATAAGATTCTTGCTCCATTGTGTGTATAAATTAATTAACCAATTTTTGAAAATAGCAACAAGCATAAATTTTGATTTTTTTAAAATTGTTTCATCCAGAAATCTATCGATTGATCGATCCAAATAAATAAAATGGTAATCATACAATAAATAGGAAGAGAATATAGCCCCTTTTAAAAAAGAACAGATAAAAATGTTAATTACTGGAATCATAAAGAAATGTTTAACTGCATAATCAAGTGACCAAATTTTTACTCCCCATCCCTTCACTCTTGCTTAAGATTTCCACTCAGCTAAGTATATATCTGGCACATATTATGGCATGGTTTTTGTATGTTTAAGATTAATTATTTTTATAGGTTCTCTAAAATTATTATATTTAATACTTTGTTCCTCACTTTAAAAAAAATTGTACTGAAATAATTTCTAAAATTTTGAATGTTATTGATATGCATTGATTATGTATCTGTTTAAAAGTATTACTCATTAAAAATATTTCATGCTTGGTAGATGGATTGTTAAGTTTTTAAATTCAACCATGCAAACAAAATCGAATGTAACATTTCATGATCAGTTACAGGCTGATTAAAAAAAAAAAATTAATACTTGTTATTTTATAAACTTCAAAACTTTTTAAACAACTAAATTTTTTAAATTACAAAAGCTTTTAAAAAATTTCTGTACTTAATGAATTGCAGTCTTTACCCTCATTGCTTAAAATTTTTATCTTTCACTTTCTATATTTACTAAATCATTCATTCCTTGGAGGCTAATTTGTAGTTTGCTTAAATTTACTCAAAATAATATTTAAAAATTGGCCCTTATTAAAAAAGTTATCCTTCCATCAAAATAGTTACATTTTTCTGATTCACCCATGCAAAGAATAAGTATACCAACTAATGATATATAAATCAGAAAAATTATACAATTTTATTAACCATTAAATTAGTATTCTTCAATTATCTGACAAATATATTTTGGCAATAAGAACTCATTAAAAAGAACTGTAATTAGAATAACTCATAATGTACTTTTTTGTATGTTATTTTTTTCTCCTTGTCATATTATTAATAAATTCATGAGGTAAGATAACATATTTGGTTTCTAAATTTCAAATACTAATTTGATATTTGAGAATTCAATTTGAAGAGAAATGTCAAATAATTATTCAAAATTCAGAACCCTAATAAATAGAGCACTTTTCAAGTTTATCAACCACCATTTAAGACTTAAGAAATAAATCTAAAATTACAGAAATTATTTAAAATCTAAATGAAGGATTCAATATTTTTTTTATTTTATAAAAAAATTTTCATATATATTTCTATCCAACCACATCTTATTTGTAAATTGTAGATACAAATAAACTTTGTCATTTATGATTGTTTAAGTCGTATGTATTAAAAAAGTAAAAAAATCACACAGAAAAATATTAGTATATTAATAATCCATATGATTATCCTGACTATTCGTTTAAACTACATGTTCCATACCACTGTCTTATGAAGCCAAGAATTTTACTTTGTAGACATTTTTTATAACTACACAAAGAGCTAGAGACTGTAGCTGGTTTGAATTAAATGTTGGCCTAAAAAGCTACAGGAAAGCTGTAGCAACAAATATTTCAATTTTGAATCTAGGTTAAGCTATAATACCTTGCAGTGTGATCTTCCGATGTACTTTAATTTGAGATTGCTGTTACACATGCCCTTAAAATTGATTTGATATTTGAAATGCTGCTTTAACTACTTGCAATTTCGAAATGTTTTTAATATCACAAAAAATTAATTCAAATTAATATTTGTGAAACTTAATATATTGCTTTAAAAATTAATCTATATTTTTTTAAAACACTTCTATAAACCACAACTTTATTTTCCTCTCTGAAACAACTAACTCCTATAATAAATATTCTACAAAATAATTTTTTTTTTTTTGCTATTCAATGATGGGGGGGGGGGGTTTTTAGTAGTGTTAAGTTATTCATTTTAAACAAATATCTCCTGCATTTTATAGAGATAATTAAGCATTTGAAAATTAGAATAATAGTAATATTGGCATTTTATACATCAAACACAGATTCAATAAAATTTCTGTCATGAATTATTGAAGTACAGATTTAACAGGACATAAAATACACAAGACTACATGCAATAATTTAAATTCCAAATTAAAATTTGGAATATAAAACATTTGCAAGTAATATTTCCAAAATATTTTAATTCCTAAATTTTAAATTCTTTAATTGTATCTTTCGAGAATCAGTATTGAAAGAATAAAACTAACAATTAATAAAATAAATTATAGATATCGCTGTTAAAACAATAAAGCTCATTGAATCTAAATTTACTCAAAGATGACATAATAGCACATATCAAGATTTGATAATAGCATAATCTAACTTGCAGATGGTATAAAATCTCTCTGTATAATTTTAAATATATTCAATACACACACATAGATATAAACAGTAACACAAGATCAGACTTGCCAACCTATTAAAACCCAAAATCAGGAGACTTAACAAAAGACCTTTAATTTTAAGTAATGAAAGTAAAGAGAAAAAGAAAAGCTTTGCAAAAAACAAATTTAGACACCAAAGATAATTTTTTTAGAAAAAATAATTATTTAAATCTTCCATGCAAAGATTTGCAATAATTAAATACACTATCATACACTCCACACATCTAAAATTCTGTTTCAAGACATTTTGTAGGAAAAATACCATTGATATATAGCAATATAAAAAAAATAATATAGCAAGACATATTAAACTATCTTTATGTCATAGGTAGCTGGGAGTTAAATTATCCAAACATGTACCATTGTTTCAGTTTTATTGATTTTTTCAGAATAACAATAATAGTTGGATTTTAAAAGTTTTATATACTTTACTAATGCCATTACGCATAAAATATTGAAATAGAAACCCATAGAAATTGCTTGTGTGACCAATTTGCCATTCACTAAAATAATAGCTCATTTAGAGGATAATAAAACAAAAACAAAAAAATTTAAACTATTAAGAAATATAAATAGGATCTTATTCATATTTTAAACAGCATAAAAAATATTAATTTTTTTAAATAATTTTATGAAAAATTTCAATACAACTATAATTTTAAGCTGTTTTCTTGGACATTTACCAATAGTAGAGGCAATTTTTTTTTTTTTTAAAGAAAGTATGTGCAAAATTTTGTTTGCAGCAATTTCAACAAAGGCTGCTTTTTGCTGTTAAAGTTTTTTCAACATATTACAACTGATATTAATATTTATAACCTGTTTTAGTGACAACACTTAACACAGTCTCTCATACACAACACTGATATGAAGAATTATCAAAATTACCAACATTATTTTAGATAATTCAATGTATTTGAACAGATTTCAACACAACTTTTTAAATTCCAATAAAACTTAAGTATTTCCAGAAAAGTTCAATTCTTAGAGAACAGAAAGAAGTCTGAAAATAACCACTAAAGCTTCACATTCCTTCATATAGATGAATAATTTTTTTTTTTTTTTTTGGCAAAGAAATAGGAAAGGGAAGTCGGAAATCAAAAAAAAATTTAATGTCTTTTTTTAAAAAAAAATTATTACAACAAAATAACATTTATAAGTAAATTTAAATGTGGTAGAAACGTGTGAAAGAAACTAAAAAGTATACTTCAATGATAAACAAACATAAAATATAATAAAAAATTTCAATGCTTGTCTTCTTAAGTATTTTACAATTTAAAAAGTAGTTGCCACTAAAAAAAATATATAAATTTTTAATCATACATTACCTTGAACACAAACATCATTTCCACTGCATGTCATGGCAAGAGAAATCATACTAACATGAACCAACAACTGAAGCACTTGATTTCCATAATGATAGCTTAACATTGCTGGTATAGCATGTTTCACGGTACTGTCATTGAGTCTAGGAACATGAGAGTCAGAACTCTGTACCAAGACATCTTTGAATGATACATGTAAATTGTCATCAATCTGTACAATATTTGCATGACACTGAACTATTTCAATCAAACTTTCAGTAAATGTTGCACCAGCTGAAATTTTTTAGAAAATTAAGGTTAAAAATATAAAAATCCCCAATAGGTACATTTTACGTTTATTTTAAAATCTTGAATGCACAATACTTTAAAATTTACAATCATACTCAATGAAATTTTTATTTAGCATTATTGAAAAACATTTGCTAGACTTTTATGAAATTTACAAATAAATGTTAAAAACACATAAAATAGTTAATATTATCAATATAAATTACTTGAGTTATTACAAATTAAAATAAAATTTCTGTATTAAAATTAAATATTTACTGCTTTTAATAAGCCTTATATATATATATATATATATTTGAAAGATAATTCACAAACACTTATCGCAGCACAATGTAATTGCCCCTGAACTACTATATCATTTTTATGTCATCAGAAAAAACTTTTGAATTAAATTAAACATTTTGGTCTCATTTTAAAATCACTGATTGATATATCCTTCCTTGATAATAATTATAGGTACATAATTAAATTCAAATAAAAGAATATGTAACTTGTCACTGCATATTCAACATGGTAGAAAACCATTTGATCTCTTAATTTAGAAGTTTGAATGAAGTTTTAGAACACTTTTAGTATACCAAATTTACTACATTCCAGCACATAGTTAAAAATTTAAACCTTGTGCGGCACATATCACAGTAAAACATACAATTTTACAATGATTAATAAAAGCCTCTTTAGCTTTTCAAGTTGCCTTTAAATTAAGAGTTTGAATTTAACAAACTCTGCATATTTTTTTTAGATAAAAAAAAATTCAAATAGTAATGACAACATCCATTTATTGCACACCATCTTTAATTTTAGAAACATAAATAAGCCTCTTTTCTCTTTCACTTATATAGGGGAAAAATCAATTTGCCACAACAATATAGAAGAAACCTGAAACAAATTTTACACAGGGAAAAAAATGGTTCAAACAGATAAAAATTGTATATAAAAAAATGTGGCTCCTAAAACACTAATGAAAAACACAAAATATCAATATTAAGACATTTTTCTCTTTGGCCACAACATTCAAAGTTTGGGTCCAATCAATAGCAAAAGGCAATTATATGCTTAAAGATTTTTAAAAATACATTTTGGGTTGCAATTATTAATCACTTAATTTTTTAAAGTACATTACATTTGATTGGATGAAAGTTTAAAAAAAAATTATGTAAAAATTATATGCAATTTTCAGTTATATACATGTGTTCTGGAACAAGAAAAAAGTATTAAAGATATTTAGAAACTTAAACAATAACTTAACAAGAAACAAGAGATGCCCAAGTACTTAAGACAGAGGCCACTAGACATACACCTCATAAGCCATACAGTAAACATAAAAATTTAACAGAACAAAATATCAACTGAATTTATTAACATATTGATTTTTTAAGACTCGAGTACAAAAGAATTTTTGAATAAAATAGAAGAAAATGGGCTTTTCCTCTATTATGATCTGAAATTTATTAAAAAGAATAAGTTGTAAGTCTTATGCACTTTTTAGCAAAAAAACTCTCAAGCTACATTCAATAAAGTTATAAAAATAAAAACAATCTTACGAAATGTTGCAAAAAATAATATATTTCCAAATAATGTTAAGAAGCCAAGCAACGAAATTCAGAAGACAGAAAGTTTCACACTAAAAACAATAAATTCAGCAACACTGTAAAAGCTGTAATTATTTAATTTCAAGACCATAGATCTTTAGAAAATCAACATTTTCTCAACTCATTCTTAATAACCACATTTGTGTGGGCTCGGATATACATTGGAAACAAATATAATG
Source organism: Nephila pilipes (assembly GCA_019974015.1). Taxonomy (NCBI): domain Eukaryota; kingdom Metazoa; phylum Arthropoda; class Arachnida; order Araneae; family Nephilidae; genus Nephila; species Nephila pilipes. Next base: position 642,054 of record BMAW01055584.1, read on the forward strand.
ATAGAATAAGATTTTTTTTAAAAAAAAGATGAAGTATTTAGAATTCTATATAAAAATCTTTCACAATTAAATCAAAAAAAAAAAAAAAAGAGGGGATTAAATCCTCAAATTTTAACAATTATTTTTTCTTCACTTACACTAAAACGATATGCTTTTAATGCAAATGAAAATTTTTACGAAATAAATTGCAGAGAGAATGGTTTACTACTTGAAAATTATATAATTATTTCATAACATCTTATCTTAATTTTTTTAAATACTTACTATCTGTAATGGTTTTTTTTTTTTTTTTTTTTTTTTAAAAAACCCCGAAATCGATGAAAAAATTAAGATAAAATCTTTTTAAAAATAGGTTTATAATTTTTTTTTGGAAAAAAATAAGAAAATATATGTACTCACAATTGTGTACCTGTAAATAAAAATAAATTAAACTAGTTTTGAAATCTTTGGAATACCTACAAAAATTTCTATAAAAATACTGTACAAATACTTACAAATACATATTGTAGCTCCAGTTTTTCTAATTAACTCTTCTAACCAATAAACATGGTCTACAAGAATGTCGATGTGAACACCTTCTGTTCTGATGACAGCAGGTTGACCAATCACAAGACATATAATTGGAAACGGAGATAAAAGCAGATTGCATTGATGCATTCTGATGATGTGATTGGCTAAATCTCTGCACAATTCTTGTTCTTTTTTCAAGGTAATTATCAAATTCCTGAATGATACAAGTAAAAATAATCTAGCATTAAATTATTATATTTAAGATTAGAATTTCTTTACAAGACAGAACTAATTTAATTCCATTAACAGCATCATGAATTATTGGTAACAAATTTTATACATTCTGACTTCATTTACTTGCAAGTTGCTTAGATTGCATTTTTACAATAATCTTTCAATGAAGTTTAGATTAATTTTCTTTACAGATGACTACAGGACATCCAATTAAAAAAAAAAGACATTAACATTATTTCTGTTTTATATATGGTGGGATAAACATGCCTTTAAGTTCCAATTTGCAATAGCAAATTTATACTTCAACTAGCTGATACCCGCCCGCTTCGGTGGACAGACGATAATTTAATATTTTGGAACCTATACGTAAGATATCAAGAAAAATTTCAATTCTTAAAATGTTAATGATAAACTAAATTTAAAACTTTAAGAAATTGATTGTCTGTAATAATGGTTATCCTTGACTTTCCAAATATATGAGAAAAATATAAAAAATTAGCAAAAAGTCATCCCATATATATATAATATGGATAAAATTTATTCCACCCTATACATGTAACACCTAGTATTGCCAAGGATGCAAACTTTTGTCAGAAGATTCATCATGTGCTCAACTTTTAAATGAAATACCCTCATAATGGCATCGTGTCTATCATAAGATTTTTGTCCTTGCCTCAAGACGTCTTTGATTTCTGACCATTTAGGATTGCAAGTAACTGCAATCCTTAAAAAAAAAAAGTCGAGCAAGTTGGGACATCCAAAATGTCTTACGTATGTCATAGCCTCTTGAGTTCGTTCATGCATGTAGCGAGGTCCTCCAGTAAACAAAGATTGTCTTGTGTGTGTGCTACTCTGTAAAAAGTCGCCATTTTAGTATTTTTCAAAATCCCTCTAAGTTTTGGAGCTAAACTACACTTTCACCAACCGTGGGATTCCAAACTCATTTATTTCTATCACTAAATATGTACGCTTCCTATTTTCGACATGTGCGAAATTTCACATAAAGAGCCCATCGCCAAAATCTTGCCAATCCTCCAACAATGCTTCAATAAAAAATTTGGTATTTTTCCATTTCGTACATGCAAATCTCACCAAGTAAACTTAATTGGTGATAATACACAGTATACATATAAAAAAATACATTCCGTTTGGTGTCTATCATTTCCTTTTTGCCGATAAAGTCACCAAAAATTACATAACCAATGAATAAGAGTAGATTAACGGATGAAAATTACATTTTGGATAAGACTTCCATAAAATCCGTTCTTAGTGAGCGTCTACATCGCAAAATGAGTAATTATGCTAAATTTCAAGTGAATCAGTAGTATAGTCTTAGAGATCTAATGATGAGTCAATCAGTGGTATTTCACTTATATATATATATATATATATAGATTGAGAGATTAAAAATATGAGAAAGAAATCAAATGGTGCTTGTGCACCTAAAAATGAGCAAAAAAAAAAAGTGCAGGGGTAGATTAAGACTCATTTATGAAATCAGAACTAAAAGAAATAAATCAACACAACAGATGCAGGAAGGGAAATATTATAAAGCAACCAAAAAACAGATGAGAAAAGATCCAAAAGAGAAGCAAGGGGACACCCCCCCCCTCTCCAATCCTTGAAGAAATACAGAAATGAAGCAAAATCTGAAAAGAAAACAAGAATCCTAGCAAGTAGGGAAAACTTTGAAATTCTTCAGAATAATTTAAGATAAAGAGTTTTGAAATGAGGCCTCTGTCAAAAAATTTAATTGCTATACAAGTCCTAATAAAGAGGTAGAGACAGAGTCAACAATTTTAATTCTTTTTATGCCTTTTTTGGACAGGATATGAATCACCATTTCTTGTTCCCATTGTAATTTTTTTTTTGTATGAGGTTATTTTCAAAATCTCACACATTAGCTGCAAGTTCAACCATTTTTATTGGACTAATTTTAAGAGTTACAAATATTTTTTCCTTGTATAAGTGACCGCCATAATAATTCAGAATAATGTCAAAAGAGAGTAAATGTAACTCAGAAAATTTACATCAATGATGGAATTTATAAATCGCTCAATTTATATTAATAATGTAATTCAAGGATCAGTAACAGTGGACCCTGAATTAAACAGAGTTCAAATGTAATTTGATTCACAATCACCCAAGTCCTCACCATCTAGCTAAATATACTATCATCTAAAAAATCCAAATCAATATAAAATAATTCAAAAATTGGAATGTTTCTTTGACAGAATTAAATTAGAATTAATAAGTATGTATGACAAAACTATATCAAGATATTATTATATTTTCTCTATATTAATCATAATGCTTATAAATGCTAGAAATGAATAAACCTAATCTTTAAGACAAAAAAGAAATTAAAAAATGTAATAAAAATCACCTGGGATGAAGATTATGTACACTTCTGTCATAATTCCTGAAATATTCTTTCAATGATATCTGTTCACCAAATCTGACATAAACATTACCATAAAAGTCAGACATGACTTTGCGAGCTTTGATTAAACCCTAAAATAAATAATTTCACACTTCAACATTTTTTTTTTTTTAAAATTAAAAAGCATTAATTTGTTTCAAAATAATATTACATACGTATAAAATTAAAATAGAAAAAGTTGTAGCAACTTTTGATTCAATAAGGAAAAAATATACATGTTCTGACAAATACATGAACAAACTACATTCTCAATAAAATTTTGATTCAGCATATAAACTGCTACTAAGTACCATATTTTACTCTCAATTTCTTTTTAAAAAATTGCATTCAATTAAATACCAAGATCACAATATATTGTAAGTGACAAAAAGATAAATTTCAAACAGTCATATTGCATTTAAACACTGATATTTTTCTCCATATGATGAAACATTTCCCCCTTAATTGAAGATATGAGAAAAATAGCAGGCAATAACAAGATTTACAAAGTGCATCAAATTCAAAAATAAAGGTAATTATTTGTCATTTTAATAACTTAACTTTTATTGAAATTCAGATGAAATAATCAAATCTGCAATAACAATTCAATTTCACATGAAAAGTTAGCATTAATTCAATAAATTACAAGACAAACATTATAATTTTCCATTACATTCCAAAAAATTAAATAAATTTTTTAAAAAAATACCCTGGTTGATTCTTTAGGTTTTGGTACTCCTAGTAATTCATAAGCATACAACATTTCTTCCAGAGTCCGATCATAACTAATGCTAATGGGTACCACTATAATATCAGGTACTTTTGATGTAAAGAACATATCAAGTATAATTTGCAACATTCCTAATAAAAGAAATTTACATTAAGTAAAGTATTTTCTTCAAAAGTAATGAAAACAAAATAAAAAGATATTTAGGAAATCATTACCTAATTTTGGCACTAATGATTTTGCAGATCTACTTCGAGTTCCTTCAATGAAGAATTCCATTGGGAACTCACAGCCTTCAATGTGAGATTGTACATATTCAGAAAACAGTTCCTTATACAAACGATCTCCAATGAATGAGCGGCGAATGAAAAATGCTCCAGCACCTCGAAGTAAAAAACTCAAAAACTTAAGTCCAAGAAAATCTGAAAAATTATTTATATGCATTAAATTTAATAAATCTCAAATAAACAATAACAAATTTTAAGCTATTACACAGCAAAAGCAATAGCATTATCCACAGAAAGTATGCTTCATTTAATACGTTCACAAAAGAGAAAAAAAATTTAATTGCATAATATTATAAATATATATATATAAATAAGCTCAAAAATATTCACAAAAAGAAAATGAAATGTCTTAAAGTTTACACTCATTCCTTTACCCTTCCAATGAAACAAAAAATTTGAACACAGAAAAATTTATAAAATATCTATATGCAAAGGCCTACTTATGGAAATTACTTGAAAAGTAAATAAAAATATAATCTGAATAATATTTTTGTAATATGCACTAAATAAAAATGATATTTATGATTAATAAAAATAAAATTAAAATAAACCAGGGAATATGTTCTCTTTCCTTTCAGAAATATTTTCATTTATTACACAATAGTTGAATTATCATGTATTTTTAAGGCATTAAGAATAAACACATTGTTCAAACACAAAGAGAGTTCATATCAGTTTTGTATTAATATACAATTTCATTAAAAATACACATAAAATTTGGCAATATTATTTTAATAAAATTATACATTTTTATTTAAATTGTAATTTACTCATACTCATAAGGCACGGCAATATTATACTATTACAAAAGGTACTTAAACAAAATTTTGAGGCAATTGGACAAATGGAAGTGGTTCAAAATAGAGTCTCAATATTAAACCTAAGCAAATATACTTACATTTATGTGAAGTTACATAAAATACAGTCAAATACTTTATTCAACATACGAAAATAAAATTTCCTTTCTTGAATCTCAAAATGGGCATGATCTGCTATTGCCATGCAACAATGCTATTAGTGTCCATTTTGATTTTTTAATTATTGTCCTTGAACAACTCATAGAAATGACAGTGAGCAGTGACATTTAATTTCTTCGACTTTGTTATTTGGAAGAGTGGTGCAGCTGCTATTTTATATTTTTGAGTGTTCACACATTTTTTAATTACTTTAAGTTAAGTTACTTGTCTTATGATTTGTTGAATTTATTGGAGTATTAAATTTTTTTTTTTTTTTTTTAGTTCTAAAATTTTCAATGGATTTGCGGTTTTACCTTAGTAGAATGTTACTTTATTCATTTTAACATGTTAAAGTATAAGTAATTTAATTTTATGCATATGTAATGCATTTATGACACTATTATTTTTATTTCTAGAGGAGGCGGCAAAGTTAAGAATAGCAGAAAGTCATGCTATGCCACTGATGGTAATAAAAACATGTTTAAAGAAATTAAAGGAAACTAGAACTATACAACATACCAAGCCCAGCAGCAATGACAGGAACAGGTAAATTAAAGTAATAGCATACATAGGACACAAGTAGAAAGTCTGAATAGCTACGGTGAGTTGGCAAAAACAATACAGGATATTTACTGGTTATACTGCCAATCTAAAAAAAAAAAATTTTTTTTTTTTTTTAACCAATGAAACAGTTTTGTGAAAGACAGTTATAAGAAAAAACCTTTTTCAGCTCAAGATGGGGAAAAAAAAAGATAAAAAATAAGCCATAACAATTTCAAATGATATAACTAATTTTAAACAGATTATGAAAATGCTTTAATTTTTTTTTTTTTATCCAAGTAAATGTAAAATTGATTTTATTATACACTAAATTTGTTTTTATACTGACAATTAAGG